>JAKLMF010000266.1:0-21038 GCA_022813555.1 Botryosphaeria agaves | reverse complement strand
GAACGTACCTGCATACTCCAACCCTGAGCATCATCAAGGAGACAGACGGGGGCGATGAACCAATCCAGATTCTCGCTTACAAAGGGGTTGTTCTTCTCTTCGCGCCCGACATGGAATCCCTCATAGAGGAAGTCTATCACGAGGCCAGAGCGTACACGTCTCGAACTCTTCGGTTGCCTAAGGAGACTCAGGCAATCGGGGTACGCCTCCTCGTGAATTGGATGACGAATGCATGTGACGACCTGGCGATGCCACCAGTCAGAATCGGAGATCGATTTTACGAAGCAGTCTACCTTCACCATGCCCTTGAGCTCTTTGGCATGGAAACAGAGGCTGCATCCTACGAGGCCGCCATCTTTCGAACGGTTTCACTCGTACAGCTGGATGTCGCGGGCATAGAAGCCATCTGGGAGACGATGCCTGCGAACTCCGAGATAGTGAAGACAATGATCCGCCGGACGGCCGCTAGGTTCGCCAATTGTACGATATGGAACTTTGACATCGACGACTACATCGATACCGAGCCGGAGCTCCGCCAACTCTCGCAGCCTCATCTCTACATGGATTGATGGGAGGTCGTTGGCATCAGAGATGGCCCATGTCTGTGTATCCAGGCGTTGGCGGAGCTGGCTGAGCGTCAGCGAGAGGAAGCGGAGCGCGAGAGGAGAGAACAGCGGCAGGCAGAGGAACCGAATGATGCCTGAATTCTGGGGGCGTGGGTGTCTGTGGTAGGTACTGGTTAGCGTCACTCGCCTCACTGGTTTTTATGAATACAAAAACTAATACAACAAAGACCTTGCATACCCGTACTAATGTCTGCATTGCGATGATGTTGATCTCGCTCTGAATCTACGTTGAAAATCGCCCTTAAGAGTTGACAAAATTACCTATACAAAACGGTTTATCTTACACATGTCTCCAAAGGATTCCCTGGTGCTGCAAGCTACGAAACAGAACAGCCATCACGTGATCCTCCTGTTGACATTAAAGCTCTAACAAGCAGGAGAAACAACTTGAACCAGAGTAAGACGTAGTGAAAAGACTGTTCTGACTTCAAGGGAAGGATGAATCTCCCACCAACTGTATCGCTCACCCACCTCTTCCATGTACCCCATGATTCAACTACACAGATCAAGGGCAGAATCCAGTCATTCGAGACGCGACGGTTACCAAGCAGGGTAGCACTGAACGCTCGCAATCTGGTCGTTGTAGTTCTGCTCAACAAGATTGTTGAAACCGGGGTATTGAACGTTGTTGAGCGATCGGCCCTTGCAATCGTTGTTACTGTAGCACCAGTTAGCTCTGTATCCAGTATTGTGACAGAAAATGTTGAAAAACTTACCTGAAGAAGTTACATCTGGTGCCCCACTCGGGGCCGACGGATGAGATTGCATGGTATGCCCATGGGTAGTTGATGTTATGGCAACCGCCATATGGGTATACCACGAAGCGGCATTCGCCTTGCCAGTTGCTCTTGATACACCAGTAGACACCGCCCGGGATCGCACGCTTGGCAAGACCCTCCTCGGAAGGATACTTGGTGGTGTTGGTGGTTGGTACTGCAGAGGCAAGGCCGAGCAAAGCTGCTGCCACAGGAAGTAAAGTAGTGAAGTGCATTGTGAACTTGTATCTGTTTCAAAGGTGTATGTTCTCAAAACGATTGTTGTAAGACCTATACGCATGAACGTGTAGGGGAGGGGCAGCCTTATCTACATCCATCTCCATCACTGTTAGCTGTCACTATTGAGATACCTTCTGGGCGACCGAGAGCTGCTCGAGTCGCACCCCGTAAGTTGCTCAATAGCGTACGGGTGGCAGACCCCTTGAGAGACAGGCTCTAGAGCTTGACCATAACAAAGCATCCTTGAGATCTTGACAATCCGTTGTTTTGAGACCTGTTCAATACAAAGAAATGTCTAGACGGTTCAGCGAGACAAGCAAGCATGATTGTAAAAGAACTTGTTGATGGAAGAACAAAGACATATAGCGAGAGGAAATTGAAAACAGTCTGGAACACCAATCCTCAGGCTCGACGTTGCCAGCAGAGCTAGGGGATGTAAGGATGGATTACAACCACGCGTCGGCGAGGATGTGCTGATGTACGTGATCACTGCACGTATGCGTACAGTCTCAGGATCTCCCGCACAGGACCACGGCTGTAGATACCTACAGGAAGTGTCTCTCCGTGCTCTTGCAGATATATTCAGGAGTACGGGCAGTAGCAATGGGAGTGAGTGCGTAGTAGAACTGGCAGTAGTAGTCGACGCGTTGTCTTCGTCTAGCTATTTCGACCTTAGCGTGTCGTGGGGAAACAACGTCATTCTTGCCTTCGCTTTGTCCCTCACAATTTATGCCATGTTTACCAGCCTGTCAGCCAGGAGAGTACGATGATCGATAGTCAAGGCAACTCATGTCTTCCTCAACCCTATCGCCTTCCCAGGCCCATGCGCTCTTCGACATCCTGAGCCACCATGAAACCTACGCAGAAATCGAGAGGTTCAAATTCCCCGAGGCTATCAAGGGTTACGGCCCGCCGTTCCAGAGCAATGGCAGCGCATCGACATCTCCAGTCCTTCAAGGACTGCTCTCGAAATTCGTCCTGAAGCTCCCCGGTGCACGCGACCTCTCGCAAGATTTTTGGCGTAAGAGGATACAGATAATCATAGAACAATTTGGCGCAGCGGAACTGTCTGAGAGCTATGACAAGGGCGCGATTGGTGCTCGGAAGACTCTGGCCACAGCAATATCTACATTACTGGAATACCCGGCAAGAGGCTATATCGGTGGTTATCCGAAGCAGGCAGACCAAAACACGGATCGCAAGTATGATGCCTCCAAGCCAGAGGATGTCATGCAAGCCTGGGACGATTTCGTATACCAGTGTATTTATGGTGATATGATTGACCAGTTGTTCGAGAGGGCTGCAGAAACGGACAAGCTTGAAGAGCATCCAGCGTTGATTCGGGCTGCGCACGAATACATACTGGTCAAGTAAGTACTACAAGCGATGGGACCAGCTGAGGGGCATTCTAATCAGCGGTAGTCTAGCCTCGTTCCTGTATTATACCATTGTGCTGTCGCCTGATGGACAGTATCTTGTAAGAGTAATGGACAACGTCCATAAGCTCATACCATACAGCGTGATCCGACAGACCCTGAAAGTGGGCAATGCGGCGACCATGATATCCGGGATGATGAAACTAGTGCTTGCGAAGTTATCTGTAAACACTGTCACCAGCTGGATGGGGATCACCAAGCCATCAGATGAGGGGATGAATCTGCTTCAACAGTACGGTATGCCTGTGATGCCATGTACAAATTAGTCTTGCTGAGTTGCGTATAGGATCATTTCCACCGTCATGGGCTGGGACATTAGTGACTTCCAGAAGCGCGCCTCCAAGATCGAGAAGGATAAAGACGGACCAAGTAAAGAGCACCTGGACTGCATCAAATCCTATGTTCGTAAAAGCCGGAAGGAACACGACAAGTGCAGACAACGAAGCCGTCAGTAGAAACTCATCAACTCTAAAACCATGGCTTGCTGACAAAACGCTACAGAGAAGGAAGAAAAGTCTATTGTAGTCGTTATCTTCGAACCAGCTTCTCTTAAATCTTCGCTCAACGAGGCACAGCATGCGCAATGCCTAGAGTATCTCTCGATTCACCTCTCAATCCGTGATCGCGAGGAGCTGGGCAAGGTTATCTGCCAGGGTAATCCAGATCTGGTCACGCAAGCAGTCCGCGATGGCGTGGCCGCCTACGACCCCGTCATACGAAACCTGCACAACGCCGTCGACCTCAGCGCCTCCATGTGGGACTTCGAGCAGTTCATGAACGATTTCATCAAGATCTCCAAAGCGCCAACGCAAGGTCGATGGCACTTCCGGCGCGGGACCGGCTCGTCAGGATCAGCCGAGTTCGTAGCACCTACCGTAGAAGACTACGTCAAGCTCTTGCGGAAACACCAAGGCGCATCTCACCGCTTCATCCACTCACTCTGCAAAAATGGTCCGGAAATGGCGAAATGGTACCAAGACTACGCCCACGAAGCCGCCGCCCAATTCCGCAACCCTTCCGCGTCAGACACGTCGGACTCAAAGGCCGGCTCCCACGCAGCGGGCGCCGTGACCTCCGACCTAGCCTCTCTCATCTCCTCCCTCTCCGACGCCGACCGCAACACCATCCTCCCCATCCTAGACGCCCATTCCGCCTACCTAGACACCCTCGCCAAATCCTCCAAGGCCCGCATGCAGTCCATCCTCGCGAACAACAACAACATCACCTCTCTCGGTCCGGGAATGTATCTGGCCCGGTGGCAGGCGCTTCTGGACGCGACACCGATCACGCCGGCGACACCGAAAGGGAAGGTGCGCAGGGGTGGCAGTAAGAGTGTTAGGGAGAGCTCGAGGATGAATGTCGATGGGGAGAAGGAGGGCGTTGATGTCGAGAAGGAGAAGAAGGGGGCTAAGGAGGAGGCGCCCGCCGCGCCGGATGTGGCTGAGGTGCTGAGGCTGTGTGGGCCGGGATTTAAGGAGATCCTGCAAGGAAAGAGAGGCAGAGCATAGACGTCGTGTGGGTCTCCTTTGTGCTGGTCGTCCATGTCTAGTGTGGAGAATGGCTGGAATGCATACATGTGACTAGACGAGCTTCTCACTGCTCTCAACTGTGGTGTCCTCAGATACACATTTTTTTGGGTAGAACACCTTAGAGGATTGGTACATCTGTCATACTGTAGAAAGTCCATTACTTTACCACGATAGTAGTATCAAAGACGAACCGCATTACATAGGTAGTGTAATTCCACCGTGTCGGCTACGTGAATGACGCTTCACTCCATAGCCGTCTCAGTAGCTTCCTACGTCAACCGTACTCAGCACTCGGAGCACTATTATTGCTTTCTAATAACTCTTTGACTTGCCCCATCGACTCACGAACTCACTGACCTTTTAACTCGTCAATTCATCGACCTCTCCAGGCTCAAGTTTCAAGAAGTATTTGGAAAAACACTCTACAAGGTGAGTTCGGCATGATCAGATCCTTGTGAGAAACCAAGCCATACGTATCTCACTCCACTCAGACGCCTTTCCCCGGCACGAGAGGCATAGCTAAGTTGGGCGAATGCACAAGACCAGAAACATATGGAAGTTTGACGGAGAGAAAGGATAAACGGCGGCTTCTCATTGGTATCCAAAAGTAAAAATAACGACCTCTCCTCGGCGGGTAGACCCCTCCGATGTTCAGTTTCTAACACAGCTCATCTCATCCACACAGATCTTCCGGTACGTCCCAGAAAAAGCCGGCCCGCCAACACATACCAAACATCCATACCCGCCACTCGGCGTGACATGATACAGACAGACATATAACTCTTGAAAACCCTGACATCAAAGGCGCCCTGGGGAGAATGGAGAGAGAAACGCTCATTTTCCTCCCTGCCTAGCAAAACCTAAACGCCCGCCACATACACAAGACGACGAAGATAGACAAGGAAGCGCGAAGAAGCATTTTCCGCGCGGAAGATGGTATATGACAGGTGGGACCGAGTGCGGGAACGAGGCCGTTTTGCCCCAATGCCGGAGAAACCGGGTTCACGGCCTCGTATCCATCCCGCGCACCGAAGCTCCGTCAAAGCCTCGCCATCCCACTCTCGGCTTGCGCGCGCGCTCGTGGCCCCATCTCGCGGCGCATCCGCGGCGCCAATGAGGCTCGGTGCTGCAACGACGCCCACAGGCCCACTCAACTGCGTCTATTGCTGAGACCTAGTGGCTCCACGTGCCCAGCAGGCAGGAAAGATAAGACTGAACCGCAATCTTCCCTCCCTTCACTCCAACACGTCCCAGATATTCCTCGTGATCGGACTAATCCCCACCTGCGCCGGGCTCCGCGGATCCTCTTCCTTCTTCTGCAGCGCCGGCGCCGGCACGACCTCCACCTCCCTCTCCCTCTCCTCCGCGCCCTCAGCCACGAGCAGCGCAGGCGAGAGCGCCGCGTGAATCGGATTGACAGTAAACTCTGTTGCGCGCGGGCTCATGAGCGCGTCCAGGTGGTCGTCCTGCGAAGGCGAAGTGGGCGAGCGGGACGGCAGATGGGACTCGATCTCCGTTTGCAGGGCGTGCAGCCGGAGTTGCTCGGTTGGGGCTGGGAGGCTGAACTTGAGGGGGGGAGGAGAGGGCTTGCTGGATGCGCTTGGCATGCCGGAGTTGTTGCCAGAGGTGTTGGATGGGGCTGTGGGGAATGATGGATTGGTAGGAGCGGGCTGGGTTGGAGGCTGGTGAGCGGGTCGGTGGGGCAGGGAGAAATTGCTGCGGTCGAAGGGGTTGCTGGGGAACTCGGTCGCGACGGGGGAGAAGATGCCGAAGTCGTCGTCGGCCGGCTGGTGAGTGATGGATGTCATGGCGAATTCGGCAGAGCGAGGAGAGAACGGTGCAGAGAGGGCGGTCTCGGGGGCTTTGCGTTCCATACACTGTCCTCGCTGCAATGGTGGTGGCGCAAGAAATGGCTTCGAGGGAAACCCGGCTGCTAGAGGCGACAGGATGCCGAAGTCGTTATCGGGAGCAGAGTGTTTGAATGATGTCATGTGAAACTCAGTCGATCGCGGAGACATGAGCTCCGAAGGGGCCAGCTGGATTGGTTGTGTGTGCTGTCGGTCGACACTCTGATCTTGTTGGGATAGCGGTCGAGAAGAGTTTGCAATGTCTGAAACGCTGTGCTCTTGGAAGGGGCTGCTCTCGTTGCGATCAGGCTGAGGTGCGGGAGGCTGTTGGTTTTGTACAATCGTCAAGGTAGGTACAACATGTCCCTTGACGTCGACATACGGTGTCTCGGTGGCCACTGGCGGCGGCTGAGCGGAGATATCGTAGATCGACTGGCTAGCAGCCCATGAGTTTCTGTAGCCTGGCTCCCAGAACAGCGCCGATGGAGCGGTCGCAGGTCCGGCAGAAAGTGGTACCATGTTGCCAGTACTTGCTCTTTGCGGCGATGTGTCCTCATCTGAGGGCAATGGCGCCGTTCGGGCCGTACGAGGAACACCGGCAGAGCCTGCGGCGTCCGATCTTCCGCTCGACGGCGCTGGTGTCATGTTCGAGGAAAGCTGTCTTGGCAAGTTGTTCAGCCTGTATAGTCCGTTCTGATGCGCCGGACCTGTCCTTGCTTTTAGGAGGCCGGACCTGAACTCCTGCAGCTGCATTATCAAGCCCATGTTGGGGCCTATCCACTTGCTTCGTCTCTTCACAGCATCGTACGCCTCCTGCACACTCATGCCAGGATTTTTGTAAAGACCGTACGCCACGATTAAGCTAGCGGAGCGACTCACTCCACATTGACAATGGATCAGCACCCTTTTGCCCTGTTGTACACGGTCATCGATAATTTTGACAAGTTTGTATAAGTCGGGAACAATGTCAGTATTGTGTTCCCAGGGAATGTGAATATATTCTGGCTTTGTGGGTATGACCAGCGGCGTCTCGCTTGATGAGAGGGTTGTAGGCAGAGGAGTAGGTAAAGGAGTGGCTTTGGGAGTAGCAGGTGAATCCGTTTGCGGGTTGTCGTTCGACAAAACTCCAACGATCGACGACCGTACGTCGTGTCGAGACCCATCAGTGTTTGAGACTGCCTTCGATATCGCGGCTGCTTCAGACGCAACTTCAAAAGGGTTCTTGACCTCACTCGCAACGTTCATGACAACATCGTACTGCGAAGCCACCTCCGCAGTGGGCTCAAAGTAAAGATCAACGCCGGACTCGTAAATGCAGATTGGTCCATTCGGATACGCCTCTGGCTTCTCCTCTCGCGACTGAGGGACATCGAAGTTGGGCTCCGAATCCTCCTCTTCATTTTCTAAAGGTACCTCTGCGAATCCGCGTGGGCCTTGCGAAGGAGGGCGGATCGGTGGAAGCTTCATTCCCTCTTTCGGTGCGACGCTTGGCGAGAACAGGGGCAGGGAAGGGGACGACTGAAAATGCCTAAGGGAATTTGGCCTCTGAGACGACGGCGTAGGGGGTATAGTAAGGCGTGTGGGCAAGTTGCTGTTGTTCGGTGTCATGATGGTTAAACCCAGGTTGCTAGGCCTCCGCCTTGGAGGTGTTGGCGGCTTTACAAAGGTTGGTGAAGCTGGAGCCGAGGTCCTTTCAGTGCTTGCAGCGAGTGGTAATGAAGCTGTCGAAACTGCCCGACTCAATGGAAACACGCCAGACGTGTTGACCGCCAGGTTCTTCAAATTACGTGCCTTTCTCGCAGGTGTGGCAGGGTGCTGCATCTCAAAGAGGGGAGCTTTGCTGGGCTCCGTGGTACGAAACCCTGCCATCTCCATAACCACCGACGATGGGGAGATTGTCGAGGCCGGAGACTCTGGCGAAGGTCCTGGAGAGGGGTCGGTTGTAGACGAGGAGTCTATCGTACTTATGGTACTAGTTGGGGAAGAGTCAGAGTCTGAGGCCGCGGTAGATGTGCTGTCTTGGTTTCGATGGTATGCTGGGAAGGCGGAGTTGCCCGGATTGGGGCTGTGTGCCGTATCTCCGCTACTGGCCGGTGTCTTCAACAGCTGATTACGAGTCGCAAATGCATCGTGCTCTGAATATCCTTCCAACCTCTGTGCGCTTGTGCCCTGGTCATAGACAGACATAAATGATGGTATAGAAGCAAAAGGCTGTGGACTTGTCTGAACCGGCATGCTTGTTCGGTTTGGGCTGGGCAGTTGTGCGCGCCTTTGTGAAGCGCGGCGATCCTTACGATGGCTTGGATATACGGCGCAGTAAACGGGCTTGGAATGAGGTATCTGATTAGGATTTCGTAACGCGTGAAGTGGTTCGAGCCGCTTGTTGTCGATGAAGGGAAGGTGCGCAATCTCTGAAGTGAAGGACCTTTTGAGAGATGGGAGGTTAGCAAGCTCGATCGTTGTGGCAGTTGCCATTATGTCTTGAAAGACCGTGAATTGTGAGAGAGAAGATAGAAACACAGATGCAGTTAACAACTGGCGCGTGGATATCTAGATCAACACCAAAAGGAAAGTGAATATGAAAGACGCCAACATAACAGATTACAACATAGTAAAGCTCGCCAGCACCACTCCGACACAAACTGAGGAGCAGGAAGGATACGCCAGAGCACAGCAGGCAATCGAGGATCATGAAGCACAAACTGCTCCACGTACCGTAATGCAAACAAAGGCTCTGCCTATGGTCGTTGAAACGAGATACCAGATCTCAACAGGCGCTTAAAGGAGCGACAAGGAAGGCAATGTGCTTGCTGCGCCGGAGAGCGCAGGCATCAAGCCGTGGAAGAGAGTGTCGCGGATGTGGTACTCTCGAGGGAAACGTTCAAGCAAGGCTGGACGGAGGGTCTTCCAGAGACAATGAAGCAAGATGGGGATGCGATGTCGTCGAGTCGGCCACGGGCCCCCGGTATCCAAATGCAGAGGGGAGCAAGTCGGGCTCAGGAGTGGGAGAAGGCGACGATGGTCCGGTGTGTGCCGCTGGTTGAAGGACAAGAAAGCGTCAAGACGCCGAATGGCAGTCGACGATGTCGCAGAGCTCAGAGCCTCGGGGCGGCGGTTCGAGAGAGTGCATGGACCAATGAAAGCGGCGAGCGCTGCATCTATTTTTGAAGCGTGTCGAAAGCCCTGCCAGCCCGACAGGGGTGTCTTTGCGCGATAGCTGGATGAGTCTTGGCTAGACGCGCTGAAGTCAAGCAATCATGGGCGAAATGAGACAAGATGAGACGTGATGCAGGAGGGCTGGGACGGCAGTGGGATCGCACTTCCTTTGCCGTCGTAAAACTTCCTTGAGCCATCTCGCAAGCGTGAATCTGCGTTTGTTACCAACGACCCGTGGCTTGCCCAAAGCGTCTGAGATATTAATAGCACAATGGGGCAGATTACAACGGCTTCCACCACGCTCACGGTCTCCACCGTATTCTTTGTTCGCGTTCAACAGCCGTCTCAAGCCAGTCATCACCAGCGCAACGAAGTCAAGCTGCCCCATGGTCTAGTGATTCTTGTCTATTTGACTGTGGTGTTTCATAGTGGAGCTGTGACCACGAGCATTGCAGGAGAACTCCTATGCATACACTACATTACAATACATTTCAACGCTGCATGGTCATAGTCGCGACTGTTACATGCATAGAGATCTTCGTCCACGAGCACGTCAGAACGCGTTGCCCGTAGGAGAGTCGGAGTCTGAGCACACCGAGCAAACACCCCTGACTGCGGACCGGACATTGATGAGATATGCTGATGACGACCTAGACGCGGTGGTTGGGAACAAGAGCTCGGCTGAAAGACATTAAGAGGATGACCCGGGCAAAGGCCTTCCCATATACCAGAGCCTGCTCCACATCAATGAAGAGACTCGTTGCTCGATGGTAGTGCCGAGTTGACGATGAGTACTGGGCTCACCTCGAAGACTGCTGTTTGGAAACCTTACACTGTCATTGTCACCTCCAGTGAAGTGCCAAGACCTCCCATTTGCTGTTACAACAGCCTTATAGGAAGCCTTTGGCCGAAGATACTTCCTGATTGCTCTTCTGTAGAGGCTGAGTAGTGTGAGAACCGGCTATAGTCGTGATGATGCCAGTGGTGAGACGAGCGGAAGTTTTGAGTGACGCCTAGCTCGTCGCGAGGCATGTTTTCGAAAGAGTCAGTCGCTCTGAGCTCGGCTAGCATGCGACCAGAATGGGCGGTGTTTGTGGCACACAGCCTGTCGCTTAAAGCTCGACAGCACTATCACCCAAACAGCCTAGCTCCCACCACACACCTTCGATTTTGCGAGTTACCTACAATTGCCAACCCACGACGACGACGATATCGCCAACTTCGACACACCCAACGCCGCCAATATGACGAGCCGACCTACCGTCACGATTGTCTCGGCCGATGGCTCTGCCAGCGAGCAGACGCACCCTCTCCCCAATGTCTTCAAGGCGCCAATTCGCCCGGATATCGTCCAGTACGGCTTCATACTACGTTTGTGGGAGGAAATCAGTGACTGATGGACTTGCAGGACCGTCCACACCGGCATGGCGAAGAACAAGAGGCAGCCGTATGCTGTGAGCGAGAAGGCTGGCCACCAAACCTCTGCTGAGTCCTGGGGTACCGGTTAGTAGAACCCTGCGCAACCTAGGAGCGCTTGAATCTCGAATTGGGATAGATTGGAGCAAAGAGCAATTGCTGATCGCGGGATCTCACAGGCCGCGCTGTCGCTCGTATCCCTCGTGTCTCTGGTGGTGGTACTCACCGCGCTGGTCAGGCTGCTTTCGGTAATATGTGCCGCTCTGGTCGCATGTTCGCGCCTACCAAGGTGTGGAGGAAGTGGCATCAGAAGATCAACCTTGGCCAGAAGTGAGTGAGAGCAAACGGTATGCAACAAGACCGCAGACTGATGTGATTAGGCGCTTCGCGACTGCCTCTGCCTTGGCTGCTTCGTCCAACGCCGCTCTCCTCATGGCCCGCGGCCACCAAGTCTCCACCGTCCCCGAAGTTCCACTCGTCGTCTCTTCCACCGCCTTCGCTGATTCCGCCATCACGAAGACCTCCGCTGCTCTTGCGCTGCTCAAGAGCGTAGGTGCGAGCCCAGACGTCGAGAAGGTCAAGAACTCTCGCAAGCTGCGCGCCGGTAAGGGCAAGCTGCGAGGCCGGAGGCACCGCCAGCGCCGTGGTCCTCTCGTCGTCTACAGCCCAGAGGAGGATGGCAAGGACCTTGTCCGCGCTTTCCGCAACATCCCGGGTGTGGAGACCTGCTCCGTCTACGCACTCAACCTCCTCCAGCTCGCTCCAGGTGGCCACCTTGGCCGCTTCATTATCTGGACCTCCTCCGCTTTCGCCGCCCTCGACAAGATCTACGGTTCTACCGACGAGGCGTCAGCGCTCAAGAAGGACTTCCTTCTGCCATCCGCTGTTGTCAAGCAGCCGGATATTGCCAAGCTCATCAACTCCTCCGAGGTCCAGTCCGTCCTCCGCCCGGTCAAGGGCGGTGCCGTCACGAAGCGGACTGTGGTGCAGAAGAAGGACCCGCTCAAGAACTTGCAGGTCCTGCTGCGGTTGAACCCATATGCGGCGCAGTTCAAGAAGGAGAAGATGGGTCAGGCTAAGGTGGAGCAGGAGAAGGCGGCCGCTACCAGCGAGGCCTTCCTTACAGCGATGAAGGATGCGTAGAGGGTTGTGTGTGCATGGGGTTTTGTGTGTGTTTTATCAAGCGGCCTAAGACAGGTAGCTGAAATGAAGCTATTCGAGACACTCTTTTGATACGTGCATTGCAATGGAATGGCCCAAGAAGTGTGACCCAACGAAATGTTGTACAGATGCCAGATTCATTGGGGAAAGTCCATCTATGAAGCGTGCCCAAACAAAGCATGCTCATCCGAACGCCCCAAAATCTTACACAAACTCTGTGCCGTCACTCTGGATTTTCCGTACGTACACCAATCAACACAACCTTCCCTACAGCCCGTACACTTCTCAAACCCCGCTGATCTCTCTCAAGGTCTCTGAAACGGCAAATCCCCCTCCTCCCCCTCCCTCACCCCAAACAACTCCAAATACCCGTCTTTCTTAAACATCCGCGCCGAATCCACCGCATTCGGCTGCCCGAGTCTCGGATCCGCGCCCCCCTCCACTAGCACCCTGACAACGTCGTCGTGCCCCTTGAACACGGCGCCCGCCAGCGGGGACTGGCCGCGGTCGTTCAGCACGTTCGGGTCCGCGCCATGCGAGAGCAGGAAGGAGACGGTGGAGGCGTGGCCGTGGTAGGCGGACAGCATGAGCAGGGTGTCGCCTTTGCTGTTGGTGAGGTTGGGCGGGATGCCGGCGGTTAGGTAGGGGGTTAGGGATGCGGTGGAGCCGGAGCGGGCGAGGTCGAAGAGCTTTTCTGCTAATGCTATGGCCTCTGGTGGGAGCTGGGATGCGGATTTGGGGGTGGAGGGGGTGTTGGAGGAGGGTGGGGGTTGGGTGTCTACGGGGATGCCCATTGTGCGCGGGGATGTGGATGGGATTTGGGTGGTGTATCTAGACTATCTTAGTATAGTCTCGAGGATTTGTTCGAGCGTTATGTGCACTTACATACAAATTCGGGAATATGCTGAAGTGAATTGTATCAAGAGGCTCCCAGCTGGAAATGTTCAATTCACCTCCGTCATGGCCGCGGAATGTTCCGCCTCGTCGTTCTGAATTCGCGACTCACCACCCGACTCTCTTCATCCACTCTCTATGTGAGCGCAACAGCGCACCTCTTTCTCACTCCTTCCTCTGTCTCACTACAGCTTCACATTCGCTACTATCGTCAAACTGCGACACACAACTTTCACCACTTCTCGCCCGCCGCCAACCAGCGCACCCTCACCCTCCCACCAACACCCACCATGGCATCCTCCCCCCCAAACCCCAGCACCCCCATCCTGCCACCTCTCTCCCTCCCCAAGAAGCGCCCTTCCCTCGGTCCCCCCGGCTCTTCTCGGGACCCCTCCGCCAAGCGCCGCAAACCCTCGACCGCGGGCCCCTCCTCTCTCCGCCAAACCTCCTTCCCGCCCGAGAACACATACGCCTCCACCTCGGCGCTCTCGCCCGTCAGCGCGACGACAGGGAGGGGCGGGGGGACGTACTCGCGCAGCCCGAGCGTCGAGAGCAGTGTCTTTGGCGGGGCGGCGGGGAGTGTGGTGTCCGGTGCCGGCGGCGGGGGGAAGAAGAAGCGCGGGAAGGGCCGGGGGGACGATGCGAGGAGTGTGACTGGAAGTGTGGTGAGGGGGAGGGCTGGGAAGGCGGGCAGTGCAGCTGGGACGGGTACAGGGACCGGGGCGGCGAGCGTGGTTGCGGGGCCGGGAGAGGAGGGGGATGAGGAGGATGAGGGTGCGGAGGGCGAGGGGGAGGGCGGGGTGGATACGATGCTGGAGGGCGGGAAGATGGATGAGGCGGCCGTGAAGCAGGAGAGGGAGCATTTGGCGTAGGTTTTTTTTTTCTCTGGCCCTTCCCCGTCTTTCCACACCGTCTGGCTGTGTCACGAAGAAAGCGAGATGGAGACGGTGGCAGAAGGCTGACATGATATGACTCGGCAACAAACAGCATGCTCATCCAATCCTTCACCCCCCAGCAATCCGAGCGCTACGACATCTGGCGCCGCGTCCGGCTGAAGAAAGAGACCGTCCGCAAGATCACGAACCAAACCCTCTCCCAATCCGTCCCGGCCTCCGTCGTCACCACCATCAACGGCTACACGAAAATCTTCATCGGCGAGATCATCGACCGGGCGCGCGACGTGCAGCTCGAGTGGATGGCGACGGAGACCGCGGACCCGGATGTGCCGCTGGCGGAGAGGATTGCGGAGAGAGATCGTGGGCCGTTGACGCCGGATCATTTGAGGGAGGCGTTGAGGCGGTATAAGAAGGATGGGGAGGGGGGTGGGGCAGGGTTTATGGGGTTGAGTTTGGAGGGGAGGGAGAATACGGCGGCGAGGATGGGGGGGAGGAAGTTGTTTCGGTGAAGGGGAGGGCGGTGGTCTGATTTGGTGGGGTCTCATGAATGGACGTCTAGCATGGGCCGGTGGAGGTTGTAATGGTTGCGTGGGGACGGTTCTTTGGGTGCTCTCTGTGGAGCGGGTAACGGGGATAAAGCGAGGAACGGGAAGTACATGAGCTGGGAGCGGAGCTTGTGGAAGGACTTTCTTGATCAGATCTCAAGTATGAGACGGAAATCCTCACTACAACCGCTGCTCTCTCAACTGTCTCTGGATTGTCCATTTGTCCTGGTCTTCTCGATCTCTCTTCACCAGAACAAGGTTCCGTGAGTAGCTGCGCCCATAGATCTGGCATCTCCGGGATTCGGACAAGAAGCCTAACTGAGAAGCACAAGGGACACGATTTTGGGCACTTGTAATCCGTGGAGGGCGTGTAAAGTCTCCAAAGGTCTAACTATGTCACGGGTACCAAGCAGCCTTTTCATCATTGAGAACACAACTCGACTTGGATATCAGCCTAATCTCATTGTGAAACTATCTACAGCCCCCCCAAAACTCCCTCGATCCATTCTTAAAATGCCGAAATTGCAAGGTTACAAGCTCACCGAGCCGCCCAGCAAACAGGTCGTCAGAGATGTTATCGTAATCGTAAACTACAAAGCGAGTGTATGGACATTTGAAGTGTAGAAGAAGAAAAGAAGAGTAGGAAATGATTCCTTGGGAAAAGAAAAAGCCCCGCCCAATGCATGTACATATCCAAACTCCACCCTCGGCAGACCCAAATCTGAATCGGCTGCCGTCCTCCAATCTTCGGTCTCTCAACCCAACTTCCTGTGGTCCCTGCTGCTCGATTCCTCTGCTTTCAAGCGAGCAGCACCGCCGACCCACCGCCCGCCAGCCTCCCCACCGCGCGAACAGCCCTATAGGCATTCCATCTCGTTGGCTACGTGAAGCCGTCCGATGCCTCGTCAGGCCGCTCGCTGATCTCCGCAACTTCCACCCAGCAGTCCACTAATAAGCGAACGTCGCCCCCCTCCGCATCTCCGGCCTATACCCATCCATGCCCCTCCTCTCCGCGCGGCCTCCCGAGCCGCCGTACACGACATCATCCGGGCCGTACCTTCTCGCGAAATTGACATCCTCAGGCTTGATGCCGCTGTTCGTCCTGGCGTACCCCGGCCGGGTGGCAGCAGAAGCGGCGCTGCGAGATGACGATGAGGGGGAGGCGTATGCCGCCGGGTTATCGATCTCGCCGTAGAACTTGGGGCGCTCTCTTTCCCGTTCTCTGCCTCCATCTCTATCTCTGTCCCTCCCACCATCCCTATCTCGATCGTCCCTGTCCCTCTCCCTATCCCTATCCCTTCCGCGCTCCCTAGCCTCCGGACTCCTCGCCCCCCTCCTCTCCGGACTGCGCGAGCCCCTGGAGGGCGTAACCCTGACGCTGCCGCCGAACTTCTCGCGCTCGAACCGCGGCCGCGCCTCCCTCTCCCTCTCCCTCTCCCTCTCCCGCTCGTCCGGGTACGCGAAACTGCTGGACCGGCCATACCCCCTCGCCATACTAGCAGCACTCGGCACCGTGCGCGCCAGCGGCGGCCGCGCGTCGCGCTCGCGGGGCAGAGGCTCCTCTGGCTCCCGATTAACCGCGCGGCGGCCGGTGCCGGTGTAAACGACACCCACGTCGTCTTTGCGGACGGAGACGCCTTCGCCGCCCGGGCTGGGGTACTGGTAGTATGTGGATGTAGACGATTTCGGCTGGGAGGATGCTGGGGGTGGGATGCCGTACGGCATCTCTGGAGTACCGGGGCTGCTGTTGCTGGAGTAGCCGGAGTCGTGGGGGCGCTCGGTGGCGGATTCGGCGCGGCGAAGTTTGGAGGAGGTGGGGGGTTGGGTGGCTTGGTACCGCTGGGAGGGTGCGGGTGGGGGTGGAGGCGGGGAGGTGCGGACGGGCATTGTTTGGGAGCGGTGGATTGAGGGGGGCGGAGGATAGTCGGATGCGTGGTGGTGGTCGAAGTCGGAGGTTTGGATGGTGTGGGAGCGTTGCGGGGTGGAGCGCGAGGGTGGGGGTGGGACTTTGATGGCGGCGGGGGAGGAGTTGGTTGTTTGGAGCATGGGTGGACGCCTGGAGTAATCGTCGGAGTCTTTGCGGATGTCGTCGCGGTCTTTGGGCTTTGCTGATGAGCGCCGGACTGAGTAATACTGGCGGGCAGCACCAGTCGATGAGGTCGTCCTGTAGACATTGGGCCGTTCTTCGACGCTGCGGAATCGAGGATCGCCAGCGCGAGCCATGTACTCCGTCGCATTGTGCATCTTCCCATCGTAGTAATCGTCCTCTGGCAAACTGCCTCTCCGCCTTGTGTCCTCCCGCACGCGATCCGGTTCCTCCCTGTCCCTTCTCCGCCTGTCATCCTCATACCGGGGGCGATCATCATATTCATCCTCATCCCGATACGCGTCGCGTTTCCCGTCCCTCTCCCTCCGCTCATCCCTTTCTCGCACTCTTCTCCGATCAGATCTCATCGCCTTCTCGCTATCCCTCTCGCTTTGCCTGACCCGATCCCGCTCACCACCAGGCGTCCGCGACGGCGTGTGCCTCTCATATCCATCGTACTTCCTCGACGACGCCCGCGACGGTTCCTCGAAATAGTTGTCATAACTCGGCCTGCGATCCTCGTAGTTTGCACGCGTGGCCGTACGCGCCGCGAACGTCGCTCCCGGCATGCCCGAGGTGCGGCTCTCGAACGCCGCGGTCCTGACGTCTGCGCGTGGACTCCTGCCGTCCTCCATCATGACCTCCCTCCTCAGCTCGGCCAGGCGGACTTGCGCGTCATACCGGCCCCGTTTGTCATCGTCGGACAGGATTTCGTAGGCTTGCTGTATGTTGTGGAACTCCTCCGCCTTCTGCGCCTTCAGCGACTCGTCTGCGATCTTGTCAGGATGACATTTGAGGACCAGCTTGCGGTAGGCGGATTTGACGGCTGCTGCGTCGGCATCTTTCGACACACCGAGCGCTCTATATGGATCTGAAGGGAGTGGCGAGCCCATACTCATGTATCAATAAATAGACGGGTGTGAATAGTGCATATAAGCATGTGTCTGTGAGCGATAGAGTGAGTGAGAGGGCCGCGATTTCAGCGGCGGTACATCGATGGACGGCGATGTTCCTGTGTTTGTGTAGGAAGGAAGGTTTGCACTTCTTTCAGTTTCTCTTCGAAACTTTGTGCTGAGTAATGAGAAGAAACGACGACCCAGCGTCTGTATGGAGCGGTGCAATTGCAAAAAGTGAGAGTGGCCGTGTACAGGGTGTGGTTGAGGGCGGTGCAGGTTTAGGTGATAATTGGTGAGCTGAGTAAGGGTCGCGATCGGATAGTTCCACAATCCGAGCCAAGCATACGGCGATTTGCCCGTAAAAAGTGGAAGGTGGTGGCGACCAGTGGCGAAATAGGAGGACGATCCCAGGTAAAAGCCGTGATTAAAAGGGATGACTGCCGTGCCTCGTAGGAGAAGAGCGAGAAGTACCAGGTACTTGAGTACTTAGGAGCGGTGTTGCTGATGGCTAGCTAAGAAGTGCAGAGCGAGCGGTGAGGAAGGCTTGCGTCTGGTGGTATTTTGAGCGAGTTTGAGCGACGCTCCGGCACTGCAGCACGCTGCGATCAGGTACGGAGGGGTCTTTAACAAATGTGTATCCCTCAACAAGGATCTCGCGGGTCTATGAGGCCGCCTTGACTCCGTTGCAATGGGAGCGGATATCAGGGCTTTGATGCAGCCGCAGGATAAGCGGGCAGTTTAGCAATGAAGACAAGGGAGGGAGTCCTTCGCAACCTGTTGGAGGCACGCTCCCGCACCCAGGGCGAACTCAGGGCGATGCGAAACCTGGATTGTGGCTGGCTGGCAGAGGCTGGCAAAGTGGATTTATTCTCTCGAAGCAGCATAGAGCGGCTTGGATGCTCTGACGTCGTTTGTCCATGTCTATTGGTCTCTACGAGAAAGCCTAATGCCAGTACTAGAGACCATGTGCATAAAAGCATTGCCTATCGACGGCGCTTCGTGATCGCAGCCAGCAGTCGTTTGTCGGCTGGCTTTATCGGGCCCTAGCCTCCCGCGCGCACTGGCCGGACGTGATGGGCTCTGCGCATCCATCCCAATCCTGGAACGTGCACAAGAGGCAAGTCGTGCATCCACCGAGCGGCTAGGACGACACTGGGCCAATGGGCGCATCACGCACTTCCACAGCCGGGACATGCTGCCATCTGACACACATACACGTGAGCCTGTTCAACACCCTGTACCACGTTACATGCAACCTCCCCCGGGCGGTGATGTGCACGGTAATGGATGCGCACGGTAGCGACGCTTCCATACAGTCCCCTGAAACTCCCGTGGGAGTCCCAAGGTCTGGCGTGGCGGGGCGCCTTCAGCGCTTCGCACGTCCTTCGAGACCCAAAGGACAATCGCGGGGCTGTCACAAATCTGCCACGCCGAGATCTGATCGAAGGAAGAGGCCGCCCCGTCAGCCTGTCCCGCTCAAGGCCTGTTCAGATATGGGCCGAAGCCATCGCTACAATCACACGAAGAGCATCTGCTCTTTGAAACGTCCTTCCCGTGTATCCCCTCAAGATGAAACATAACACTCTACTAGAACCAAACCAACACCCGCCCGGACCGTTCCTAGCCGTTCATCTGTCAGTAAGAGCCCCGGAGACAGCCCGGCTAAGGCCACAAGGATGATGCCTTCAATTGCGGGGCTGACGGCCCACTACGGGCCAGGGCGGATGCGGGGCATCAGCTCTCTGCAGCACAACGACTGCAGCAGCGCTTCGCTCCGCCAATCGACGCCTTCCACCCGGGCTCCATCTGGCACAGGCTAGCTACAAGCTGCACCACGTGCAGACCAGTCACTGATCCGAACGTGTACCACCGTGATTGCGTGTTGTTGTTTTTGTGGTTGCTGTTGCTATTTGCTAGAGGGTGAATGATGGCGCTCACGTGGGGTTTATTGGGGCTTTGTTACGGCCCGACTGAGCATGGTGAGTTCACTGTGCCGCTTGTAGGGCTAGAGTGATAGTCTGTCGGCGTCGAGTGTTCAACACGTCGACTTTCAGGTGCACGGGAACATGTATGAATAAGGTCCTCCGAGCCATGAGTGAGCAGCATCAACGACACAGCGGCCCAACGAGCCGTGCGCTGGACAAGCCTCACGTTCATCTTCTCGTTCAGTCGTTCTCCATGCCATCCTCAACGTCATCCCACACAGGGAAGTCGATATCAACGACAATCGGCTTGTTGAGAGTCGTGGGATGGTGGTGACTCGTCCCCATGATAGCAGCGTTGACAACGCAGGTCTCCTTGCGTCCCATCCTGTCTGGCAGGTCATCACAGCTGTCCAAAGGCCGGCGACCCTTCACAGTCAGATCAACGAGTGACTGCTTCCTGTTGCCCAACCCAGGATCCGTCCATATCTCAGTGCTTTCCTCCGTGTCATGTATGTCGCGGTCATTCTGCAGCTGCAGGGCGTCCTGTGCAGACGGCCCGTCAAGCTTCCAGCGCACTCGCTCCACTCCCCGACCCATGTGCTTATGACCACATACCGCGAGTTTTGGGCGTGTCTGCCAGAGAGCACGGCGAAGATCCTCGCAGCCTCCAGGGCCTTCTCTGGTCATATCGCAGTGGTGCTTGGGCGGCGTATGAGCAATGACGATATCAGTGTCCAGAGGAATGGCGTCCCATAGCGATGCAGCCTCACTTTCTTTGTAGCCGAACGCCCACAGTCCGGCAGCTGGAGAGAAGGGGCTGCCGAAAACTTTGATTTGGGTGGATTGATTGCTGTCAGCGGCCTTTAGACGGACAGTTGCTGAGGTGTGGTTCAGATAGGTGATAGATGGGGAATCTTCTAGCAGCTTGCGGCACTCCTCGGGGTCCTGAGGACACGGGTAACGGAAACGAGCACCGTTCGCTTCCCAAAACTTCCGATCTAACGTGATGTCGTGGTTCCCTAGAAGCGTCAAGAATCAGAGATGACTTGTCCGAGGTTTCTTCCCGCAATGAGAGAGAGTCGCTCATCCGAAGATACGAAGCACTTGGTACATATCCTAACGGGCCTCTATGCCCTTAATGTTCGATCTGGTCGGCTCCATTTTGGGAGCTCGTTTCTGCTGCCGATGTCGGAAATGGATCTTGCATACCTGCGACAACAATCTTGGCCTGGAAATCGGTCTTCTCAAGCCAGTTGACTGTCTTGCGGAGCTCCGAGAAACCGCCCTGGTTGGTCAGGTCTCCTGCGTGTATCAACACATCGCCCGGAGGAAGCTTCGGTATCTGCTTATGCTGAGATCGAATGTTAGGAGATTTGTGAGAATGTAGGACTGTAGCTATTCTCCTACTGTGTCCGATATACACACGAAGCGAACTTTTCGAAGGTGAGGCATTGCTTCGGTGGAGAGGGATAGGGAACGTTGTTACGGAGGCCAAGACCTATGGAGGTTCGCTATGGTCCATATGTGCCCGATCATCATGTATGGGTAATTTGCTCTGATGGCGTGTGAGACTCATTGTGACTCAGGTGCCATTGCAGACGGCTGTCAGGCACATTAGATGGAAAGTTGT
>JAKLMF010000265.1:0-16830 GCA_022813555.1 Botryosphaeria agaves | reverse complement strand
AGTTGATACAGCGATGTCGCCAACCGACCAGCCGAATGCTGGCACTACCATTGTGACTGTCCTAGCATAGAATCAAAGTGGGTGCAGAAAGACCTAACAAGCTGTAGAAGATCATTTAAGATGTGTAACAAATCGAAAGACGACAACAGATGGTAAGCTATCATGCACCTGATGAAATGTCGTTCGATGGGGTTGAGCAAGGCTGTATAAAGACCTGTGAGTCTGCCTTGCAGCAGCTCACTGCCGAGTGAGCAGCTTCGAGGCTCCTACTCTCTTGCTTGTGGGAATCCTACTCTTGAAAACTTGCATCACTGTACCTGAAGACATAGGTGCTTGTGAACAGCAACGATCCATTAACCGATGTATGTGTTTCATACACACAAAAGCATTACACTTGAATAGACCTCGCTGCAAAGCCCATAGATGACAATCGCCTTCCAAGAAGCAGGTGCCCAAGCCGGCATATCAGAGGAACTGCGTAGATTTTCTGATGTCTACTGTTCATAGCTGTCAGGAGCTTCGTTGGTGCGAGTTCGTCCGCCTCAAAGAAGGGACGTCAATTCCTCTTGCACTCCAGCGTCAGCGTATAGCCACATCGGCCTAACCTAAAGCTTCTCTGTTCATGCTGCCTGAAACAAAGGTTTCTGTACAAGATGCCATTCTGGACGTCTCGGATACCGCGCGAATGACTCGCAGCGGCGTCGGAATCTGCCATTAGTCCTGCACTGGCGGGACATGGTTGGAAAGAGAACTGTCCAAACAACAGTCAATCCAAGCGGTACTACTCTACATCCCATACGATCATATGCTTGCAATGGCAGAGACTTGAAGTTTAACTGCCACGTCGCACAAGGCGGAAGTGTTCTGAGCCCAAACCCCTCAGAAGCAGCAAAAATCTCCTCCACATCAAGAAACACAGCCAGTGCCATGGAGCTTGGCTGATATCTCCATGCTGCCCTGTGACGTTGGGTATGGGACCCGGCTTCAAGCGAACCAAATATCAAGACGACCATCACGGTCGGGCCGACAGCTGACAAGTCCGCAGGCCCGATCTCTCCTCCGCACTTCGCCAGCCCAGATGTCCCCGCATGGTTCCGCACGCGATCTCAGGGCGGGCTGTTGGCTGACGTGGGGATGGCCCGCTTCCCGCTCGACTTTAGCTTCATCCCGCAGGGAAGGTGAAAATCAATCGCCTCCACAGCATCATCTTGTCCCAAGCTGGCATAATGCTGCTATTGCGGCACGCCAATATGAGGGGTACGCAAAGGAGTACAAGTACCTTGCTGCCCTGCAGGAAGGAGTTGTTCCAAGCTCCTGGTGCATCTCTCCAGGCCGTAGGAACTATACAGACTTGAGTTGTTTGTCTGCCCAAGACCTCCACAATGGCATCGTTCTTGCGCCTGCTCGCTGGAGCCTCATTGCTCACGACAGCCTTCACGCAACAATCGAACTATGTTGCGCCGGGTATTCCTACAGGCACTCCCATTCCTGGGAACTACTCTGGTGGCTTGAGACCACAGCTGCATTTCTCGCCGCCGCAACATTTCATGAACGATCCCAATGGCATGTTCGTTGATGCCGATGGGTTGTGGCACTTGTATTATCAATGTAAGACATCACCTGTACAACCTATCCCGAACAACGGGACTGATGACTCCAGACAACCCCCTCACCAATGTGGCAGGAAACCAGCACTGGGGTCACGCGACTTCGCGAGACCTCTACCACTGGGACAACCAGCCCATTGCAATCTACCCGGACTCGAACATTACTTACGTCTTCAGCGGCTCCGCGGTCGTCGATGTGAACAACACCTCCGGCTTCTTCCCTAACCAGACGAACGGAGTAGTAGCCATCTACACGCTTGCCGAGTACAACCCTGGACCTGGCCCGCAAACCCAGAACATCGCCTACTCTACTGACGGCGGCTACACCTTTACCAAGTACGCCGACAACCCTGTTATCAACATCAACTCATCACAATTCCGAGACCCTAAGGTCATCTGGCACGCTGAGACTGAGAGATGGGTCATGGTCCTCGCCTATGCCGCCGAGTTCACCGTTGGCATCTACACGTCCCCAGATCTTAAGAGCTGGGAGCACGCGTCCAACTTCTCCCACCACGGCTTCCTTGGCATCCAGTACGAATGCCCGAACATGGTGCAGATGCCCTTCATCAGCAACAGCACGACCGAGCAGATGTGGGTAATGCTTGTCAGCATCAATCCCGGCGCGCCTCTCGGTGGGTCCGTCACGCAGTACTTCCCCGGCAGCTTCAATGGCACGCACTTCACGGCGGTCGACCCGGTGTCGCGCCTGACGGACTTTGGCAAGGACAACTACGCCGGCCAGTTCTTCTACGGTGTCCCGGGCGACCAGCCCCAGGTCCTAATCGGATGGGCGAACAACTGGCAGTAGTAAGTGTTGCCTCTCCTAAACATAGTCTTTGCATGACACAAGCTGACCACCCGCAGCACTCAACAAGTCCCCACCGGCAACGTCGAGGGCTGGCGCAGCGTCATGACAGTCCCCCGCTACCAATACCTGACCAACCTCACCGGCGTCGGCTACGACATGATCAGCAAGCCGTACGACCTAACCCCGCAAATCGGGTCCGAGCTGGCGTCCAACAGCTCCTTCGGCAACGGCACCGTCCTGCTCGACTACTCGTCCATCGAGTCCGGCGCCATCTACTTCGAAGCCAACGTCACGGGCCTGACGTCCAGCACCGCCGCCGGCGCCCTCAACTTCACCTTCACGTCCAGCGTGTCCGGGGAGGCGGTCAAAGGCGGCACCAACGTCGGCAGCGACGCCTGGGTCAACCGCGGCATGACGCGCGGCTTCGACAACCCGTACTTCACGGACAAGTTCAGCGTCAGCGGCGTGTTCAACGGCGAGTCCTGGAGCATCAGCGGCATCCTGGATCGCACGATCCTCGAGGTCTTTGTGAACGGCGGAGAGCAGAGCGGCACGTTTGTTTTCTATCCGACGCAGCCGCTGGACCAGATGAGTTTGAGGGCGGGGGGAATTAATAGGAATGCGACGGTTAGTGTGGCGGTGTGGAGTCTGGATAGCGCGTGGGCGGATCAGGAGAATCAGAATGGGACGGTTGTTGGGAATGCGACGATGAGTGGGAATAGTACGATGATGAGGAGGGCGCCGTTGTACAAGGCGCAGTTCTAGTTGAGCGGAGATATGGATACGAAGACCTAAGGTCGTGGATAGCTTTCGGGTAGTTAAAAGCCGAATCAATTGGGAAGAGGGGACAGCTCAAAATCGAGCATGTGTATTTGTATCGATGTTGTTCAGTCCCGTAACGCGAAAAGTTCGTATGTTGTCTTTGGTCAGAAAGAGGCTTTCGCTTGCATCAACATGTTGTTCCTCATGCCACGGAACCGACATCCGCTCCGCGGCTCGTCCCTTCAGGCCACATTCACTGGCTCGGAACAACGCTCACGCGGAGATGCTGGGATCCTCCTTGCAGTGTCATGCAATAAAGTTCGTAAGCTTATCACAGTTGTGGGGACTTGGTAGTATACCGGAGATGTATCCACTTGTTGCACCTCTTTGGTGTGATTGTGACCGTTTGTAAGACAGTTGATGATGTATCAAATGGTTCGCATGTGAGATATACCGCGAATATTGACCGCATGGATGCAGCCAGTGAGATATCAGAAGCTGACTAGCTACACAATAACCGTATGATACGGTCACCCTGCTTTCACAATTGTTCCAAAGTATTACTGATCGTTCCCGGTTCACCCCCCACCATGCACATCGGCGATTCGTCGCCGTAGGCTCCGCGTACCCCATGGAGCTGTCATATGCTCGAATGAAAGCAGCAGAAGAACAACCCTTGAAACTGTGTAGAAGTGTTTACGTGTGACATCAGCCTTACAACTGTGTGACCTCACACAGCTACAAGCCATCCCATATCGTATCATGCCCGTCTACTTAATAGCTTCTCCAGCCCGTATGAAGTGACCCTCTTCATCAACTCTCGAGCTCCAACAGACAAAGAACCAGGGACCAATCTTGCCAAGAGTCTTAACCATACACAGGCCGCAACAATGAACACTGTCGTAGCAAACACGGTCGAGAAGATCATGGGTGACCGGCCCGCGGTGGTCGAGACGCAGTACAAAGAAGACCCGAGTGGGGAGAAGATGCTGGCAACACGCTGGTACGGCAACCGCGATGTCAGAGTCGAGCGCGTGCCGAAGCCGACGCTCACGGAGCCGAAGGATGTTGTTGTCAAGGTGAGCTTGCACGTGATCCTCATAACATCTCTTCGTCTGTTTCTGTAGATTCTCGAGGAGCATGATGGTTGAAGCCCTTGGACATGGACGAGCCTGGAGTGAGACGTTAAATAGCCTTTCCCTCCCGTTCATTTATATCTCTTGAGTAGAGCTCGACAGTCTCTTCAACCTCTGCTAACATTCTCTCCCTCTCTAGGTCACCGGCACCACAGTCTGCGGCAGCGATCTGCACTTGTACCACAAGGAGATCATGCAGCTGCAGCAGGGCGACATCCTGGGCCACGAGTTCATGGGCATCGTCTCCGAGGTTGGCCCAGAGGTAAAGGACATCAAGAAGGGAGACCGCGTCGTCGCCAGTTTCCAGATCGCCTGCGGCGAGTGTAGCTTCTGTAAAGAGGGACTCTCGTCCATGTGCGACCGCACGAATACGAGCGCGATCCAGGAGAAGTTGTATGGGAAGCCGTTCGCTGGGTACGTGGACCCTGTTGAGGAGAGATGAACAACGCCATCTCGCTGTCTCAATGCACTATGGAGGGACTGTGGCTGACCATCTTGCAGGCTCTTCGGATACTCTCACTTCGCAGGCGGCTTCCCTGGCGGCCAGGCCGAATACGTGCGCGTCCCATTCGCCGACGTGAATCTGCTCAAAGTCCCGGACAGCCTGCCGGACGAGAAGGTCCTCTATCTCTCCGACATCGTCCCGACATCCTACCACGCCGTCGTCTGCGCGGACGTCAAGGAAGGCAAATCCGTCGCAATATGGGGTCTCGGGCCCATTGGGTTATACTGCTCCAAATGGTCGAAGCTGGCAGGCGCCAGACGCGTGATCTCCATCGACACGGTGCCCGAGCGGCTCAAAATGGCCAAGGACATGGGCTGCGACGTGATCGACTTCTCGCAGACGAAGGACGTGGTGGCCGCCATCTACGAGATGGAGCCCGAGGGCGTGGACTGCTGCATCGACGCGACGGCCTTCCGCTACACCAAGACGCTGGTGCAGAGCGCCGAGCGCGCCCTCGGCCTGGAGACGGACAGCAGCGAGCAGGTCAACGAGATGCTGCGCGCGGTCCGCAAGTTCGGCACCATCTGCCTCATCTGCGACTACGCCGCCTTCACCAACCACTTCCTCATCGGCGCGCTGATGGAGAAGGGCATCACGCTGCGCGGCGGCGGGCAGGCGCCGGTGCAGAAGTACTGGAAGGAGCTGCTGAAGAAGATTGAGAGCGGCGAGTTCGATCCGACTATCATCCTCAGCCATCGGTTTGACATCTCCGAGTTTAGCGAGTTGTATGATCACTTCGATAAGAAGGAGTACGGCATTGCGAAGACGTTTGTCCAGACGAGGTTTTCGAAGCCGCCGGCGCCGGGGACGCCGCAGTTGAGCAGTTTCAAGAAGGGGGATGTTAAGCCTAGTAACGTGTTGCGCTAGGGGAACTTGGAAAGTGATGGTTTCAGGAATTTCTGTTGAGCCTTCGTTCCTCAGGTAGTATAGGCTGCTGTATCGAGACGCTTTCGGGTCGCTCTGTTTGATGCAGCTGTATGAGCCGTCGTGGTGATGCTTGCTTGAGTACGACTGGCACTGTTGATGCTTACTCCTCAAGATTCAATATCCGTATGGCATTTCCGCCTAGAATGCCGTTCACGGCCTTATCATCTCCCGCAAAAGCTCGCTTGATAGCCTCGTAGTTAGTCGTCACACTCAACCATTCTTTCTCGCCCTCCTCCAGCGGCGGAAAGAACGGGTGATCGGTGCCTAAGAATTCATCAGCAGTCATCCCAAACACACCCTCCCAGCTCAAACCACCAACGCACCAAACATCACCCTCTCCACCCCCACCGCCTCCACCGCCGCTCTCAGCGCCCCCTCCTCATAAACCACAGCATCCAGATACACATTCTTCCTCAGCACATCCCACACCGTCCTCCTCCCTTCCAGTTTCCCCTGCTCTTTCAACCCCCCATCATGCCTCACACAACTCTCCACCCTCCCCGCCAAAAACGGCACCGCGCCCCCCGCATGCGCAAGCAGCACCTGCAGCCTCTCAAACCGCTCAAACACACCGCCCAGCACCATCCGCACGAACGCGATCGTTGTTTCCAGTGGAAACCCCAGCGCCAGGGGGAGCACGTGCCCGTACTCCGCTGCGCGGGGCCCGTACACGTCGCCCGGAAGCCCGTAGTGCGGATGGACAAACAGCAGTGTGTCGCTAGCCTGCAGCGCCGCCCAAACAGGATCCAGCGCCGGATCATCGAGCCCCCAGCCCAGCCCCGACGTGCCCATGATAGCGCCGCGGCAGCAGTGCAGGGTCTCGAGGTGCGTGAGCGAGGCGACGGCGGCGGCAGGGCCTGCGGACAGAGGCAGCGCGCCGAAGAAGTACAGGCGCCCGGGGTGCTGGGCGCAGAGCGCGTTGAGCTCGGAGTTGAGCTGCTGCGCTGTGCTGGGGGCGGTGGAGGGGGGGAGGAAGTCGAGCCAGGGGTTGGCGAGGGAGAGGATGGAGGTCGAGATGGTGTGGGTGTGCATGAAGGCGAGCTTGTGGCGGATAGAGGAGAAGTCTGGGCCGATGGGCCGGCCATGGGAGGTGGATGTGGTGGAGGAGGCTTCGTCTGGGAGAATGACAAGGCGCTCGCCAGGGGAGTCGGGGAAGGTGCGGATGTAGGGGGGCTCGGTGCGGGAGCGGAGGAGGGCGAGGAAGGTGGGGGGGTAGATGTGGGTGTGGATGTCTACGGTTGGCATTGTGGTGGATTGTGGAGGGGAAATGGAGAATGGACTTGGACACCAGGAGATGGAAGATATACTACAGTGACGGAAATTAAAGAACAGATCAAGAGGATAAAGATGTTGACATATGGATCTGTAGTGGTTGGTCTACACAGGTGACAACAGTGATGGTAGTAGTTAGACAGGTAATGAGGATGACCAACGAAGTGCAACTAAGCTGAGGAACAACCAGCAATCATCTTGCGTTACTGTCCAGAACAGCAATACAGTGCTGCTCTTAGTGATGGTGGTGATAAGCCCCGCCATGTCCCTTATCTTGGACCCTGATCTGCGGGGTGTGGCATTGGCCAATCAGTGTGAAGCAAGCATCAAGCTCGTACATGTATTTGGAGACTGGAACCAGTGAACACCTCGACCGCACTTGCAAACACTTACAGACTTCGTGGTAATCAACTTCAAGCATTGCCGCAACATAAACTGGGTTGCTTCTGTCAGACAGTCTGGTAGCAGTGTTAAGCGACATGGCAGCGGTAGAGAAGGACAACCTCTTCATCCCGGTAGTCACCCTTGTGATATCTTAGACCCACTCCTTCTCCAGTCTTGCACTTACACTCACCTAGCTCATCGACTTCGCCGATTTCCTCCACAGCTCTCCCTCCACCAAGCGCTCCGCAGCCCAAGCCGTCCTCCACGGCTTCCAGCAAGCCGGCTTCGTATACCTCAGGAACCACGGCGTCGCGCCAGATACACTCTCGCGCGTCTTCTCCCACTCCGCTGACTTCTTCACGCGCCCGCAATCCCAAAAAGACTCGCTAGCATGGTACAGCCCCGAAGCGAACCGCGGCTACACCGCCCCCGGCCGCGAAAAGGTGACGAACCTGACGGACCACGACGAAGTCGAGGCGCTGCGGGCCGAAATCCCAGACCTAAAAGAAAGCTTGGAGATTGGGAGAGATGACGAGGAGGGGATGCCGAATATGTGGCCGGATAGGTTCGATGAGGAGGGGAAGGAGTTCCGGAGGGTGATGATGAGCTTCTTTGATGAATGCAAGGAGCTGCATATGCAGGTTATGCGGGCGGTCGCACTGGGTTTGGGGATCGAGGAGGGCTGGTTCGATGGGTTTACGGATAGGGGAGATAATACGCTGAGGCTGCTGCATTATCCGGAGGTGAGGAAGGAGGTGTTTCGTGAGAACAAGGGACAGGTGAGGGCGGGTGAGCACTCAGACTATGGTGAGTCTATGCTGGAGTTATGCATTCGCTGTACTGAGGGAATGTATAGGCTCCATAACGCTGCTCTTCCAGGACGACCGCGGAGGGCTGCAGATCGAGTCGCCGAATGGGACATTCGTAGACGCAACACCCATACCTGACACCGTTGTAGTCAATGCTGGAGATCTGCTCGCGCGCTGGTCGAACGATACGATCAAGAGCACGAAGCACCGTGTGGTAGAGCCACCGCTGAAACCGGGGCAGGACCAAGGCGTGGTACATCCTGCGCGCTATTCCGTAGCATACTTTTGCAACCCGAACTTTGACCGGTTCATTGATGCCATTCCTGGCACGCTGGCTGACGGAGCGGAAAAGAAGTATCCGGGAGTAAACAGCGGAGTGTATCTTGTGCAAAGGCTGACTGCTACATATTGACTGCTCGAAACAACACCGTTGGGTATTTTATCGGGCGACAGTGCATAATGTGCTTCTGATAGTCGTGAGATAAGTCCATGGGCATAGAGTAGCACAGCTGGGATGAAACCCACCTTCAATATCAGCCAAGAAATACAGTTTGGCCAAGCTCAGCCCATCAAAGTCCAGGCACTGCAGCGCGTGTGTATCTCGCGCTAGAATTGGGCAACGATCATATGGCTCAGCCTCAGTCTCGCTTAGCCTCCGCTCAAACTGCACAACCACATCTGAATTCCCACAGCCAACTCACTGTCGCGACAACTAACCGGGAGCAGGAGTCAAGATGCCTTTCGTAAGTAAAGACCCTATCCCTTGCAGTGGTTCGAGGCTCTGTGGACTCGAGTCTCCAGTTTGATCAGGCCGGATCGCAGAAATAGGCACGATGCTTGAGCGTCGGCTTGGTGCTGCTCAGGCGTTGCAATATTTCTGTGCGCTGGCTTGATCAATGGATTGGAGTGATGTCCAACGCATAATACTGCGAATTTGGTTTGCAGTGTGCTGACATCGCCTTTTTGGCTCTATTTAGACCAAGCTAGGTCAGTACAATTTCATCCATTTGCTTTTCCAGGATCACAATGGCTGACTGAGATACAGTCAAGAACAGCGCGTACTTTTCACGCTACCAAGTGAAGTACAAGCGCCGCCGACAAGGCAAGACCGACTACTATGCCCGCAAGCGCCTCATCACCCAGGCCAAGAACAAGTACAATGCACCAAAGTACCGTCTCGTCGTCCGCTTCACGAACCGCGACATCATCATGCAGATCGTGACCTCTGAGATCTCCGGCGACAAGGTCTTCGTCTCTGCCTACGCCCACGAGCTCAAGCGCTACGGCATCACCCACGGTCTCACCAACTGGGCCGCGGCTTATTCCACGGGTCTCCTCATCGCCCGCCGTGCGCTGAAGAAGCTTGGCCTCGACGAGGACTTTGCGGGTGTGGAGGAGGCGGATGGCGAGTACAAGCTGACCGAGGCTGCTGAGGGCGATGATGGCGAGAGCCGTCGTCCATTCAAGTGCTTCCTCGACGTCGGTCTTACCCGAACCTCGACTGGTGCTCGTGTCTTCGGTGCCATGAAGGGTGCTTCGGACGGCGGCATCTACATCCCCCACTCCGAGAACCGCTTCCCCGGCTACGACGTGGAGACCAAGGAGCTCGACGCGGAGACCCTTCGCAAGTACATCTTCGGCGGTCACGTCGCTGAGTACATGGAGACTCTTGCCGACGACGACGAGGAGCGCTACAAGTCGCAGTTCCAGGGCTACATCGACGACGACATCGAGGCTGATGGTCTAGAGGAGCTGTACCAGGACGCCCACAAGCAGATCCGGGAGGACCCATTCAAGAAGGATGAGGATGAAGGCGAGAAGAAGAGCAAGGAGGAGTACAAGCAGGAGTCGCTCAAGTACAGGAACAAGAAGTTGAGCAAGGAGGAGAAGCAGCAGAAGGTGCAGTCCAAGATTGCGGAGCTCAAGGAGGTCCTGTAGAGTGGTTCAACTGGATCTGGGTGGCCCGTTGTTACGGTGTAGGGTTGTCATGCATCAGCGTGCTTACGAATGTCATCGGGTTGTTTGCTCCAAAATGTTTCTTTCGATAATGAATACCACAAGCAAGCGAAAATTCCGAAGTTCAAATCTATAGGGCGAACGAACGTGGGCGCCAGACGCTGACGCAGATCGGAAGGCGTCTTCCGCCAATGTGTGGGACTTCATCTTCGCTTCGCAGTGCATCGTGCAGTACCCACTTGCCCCAGAGTGTTGTCCCGGTGCTGTGTGCAAGGCCCAGATATTGATATGGGTCCACCGACTGTTGCATGTCATGATAGGTACATGTTTCGTGTACCTGCAGAACACCACCAGCTTCAGCTCACTCACCGCTGACCCCTTTACGCTTACAGTGCATCAGAATCTGTACGCACGATTGTTGAGCTTTTCTTGGGAGATGCCTCTAACCACACAGGTGGTGGAAGCGGTTATGCTTCGGCGCCGCCCCGGTGCTTCCCGGCGTCTTTCTAGTGAAGCGTTCTGACAGCGACATCATAGAACCCATGGGTATGTCACTCCCGTCAAAACGGTCCGGAGGCTCAGCTGCCGGTTTTCCCCAGAGACCGGTGGCATAAGCAAATGTATGCATAAGCAGTCCCACGGTCAGCTTCGGCCTCGGGATCTACTGTCGAACCAAACGTCTGCCGTCATCGCACGCCGGCCGTGTTTGGCACCATTCGCCGGTCTCCAACATCCCGCGGCGGAACCCCTCTCGATCTCGAGCCTCCCGTCGCGATTATTGAGACAGACTTCTCCAACACGGACAAACCTCACAGACCCGCCTTGACACATCGCTTATCGCCCGTCAGGAGTTGTCTCTCATCGACGTCAAATGGCTTGAACATTGTAAACTGTTATTCGCAATTCGCATTCTTCAAGGGCAATGGAGGGTATCCACGGCATCGACGTCAGCTGGCTGCATCACTCCAACAAAGGTGAGATACCAAGCAGAATGCGCAGAACTTCACACAAGGAACCAGCACATCGGATGGATATATAGGTATAGGGGAAGCTATCTTCTGATATTTGACCAGCTCATCATTATCGTCCTCATGCGCCCGCGCCTGCAGGCCTCAGCCGGGATGCACCACCTCCGGCGTCGTCCCACAGCGAGCCTCCGGTAAAGCAGGATGAAACGCCTGCTCCTCCACAACAGAATCCTACACCTGTCGCAACCGAGTCTAAGCCTCCGTCATCACCTATCTCTATAGCGCCTCCTACTCCCAAGGCCACTCCTAAACGGCCATCGCTACTCAGCAGAACAAGTTCCGAAAAGGTGGTGCAGCATCCACAGCACAGTCCCACCACACCGAAGAGTACGTCTAGACGAAACTCATGGATATCGAACATAAGCTCGAAGTTCTCTTCTCAGTCAGCGCAAACGCCTGCAGCCGCTGCGAATGTACAAGGCTCGAAGCCGCAGACCAATGGTACCCAGGCCACTCCACAGCCGACTCCAGCTACCGCGGCGAACAATGCGCCGTCCACAACATCGCCAGTTGACGGTCGGAAGGGGCAGTTGGAGGAGATCAAACCATATGTGCCTCAGCAGCCTAAGAACTCGTCTTTCTTATCGAGTGCGCTCCGGCGCTTGTCCTCGGGCTCTGTTATGTCCGCTTCAGGCAAAGGAGCTCCAGGGGGAGGTGTGTGTCCGAGAAAAGTTATGAACATCGATCCATACCGACAACGATGTCTGATTCCAGAGCTGAACCAAGCGAAGCTGCGGCGGGTGGCTTTCTGTGTGGATGTAGAGATAGCTGCGGGGCCTCGGTACAAGGAAGAAGTGGACAGCTGCGAGAAGAAGAAAAAGAACAAGGACAAGAAACTGAAGGAGCGGGGAGAGGGAGAAGCGCTCAAACACCCGCAGGCCATGGCGGACCAGAAGGATAGAGCTGGGGTGGTGCAGGCGACTGGTGAAGTGATCGGCAACGAAGATGCGCCAAATCCAGAGGGAACCGTTGTCAGCGAGGAGAAAGAGCCAAGCAAGAAGAAAGAGAAGAAGAAACGGTCGGAAGCGGAGCGGAAAGAGCGGAAGGAGAAGAAGCGTAAGAAGGCAGAAGAGAACGGGCAGGTACCGCGGGAGATGACGCAAGATAGCGACGACAGTCCTCCCTCTACGCCACCAGGAGCCTCCACACCTATAGCTCCTCAGGACCGGCCGACGACTGATCCGTTGAGGATATATCGACGGTGCTGTCAGCTTAGGGAGACACCTATACTGAAAAGGATCAGCGAACAGCTTGCCGCTCCGTCCAACTCCGTTGCAGCTGCACCTGGTGTTTTGGTCTGCCTGGATCTGACAGGCTCCCGATTGACTCTGGGAGACGTCGAGACGTTGAGTGACTGGCTCGCTGTCGTCCCCATTAAAAAGCTGCTGCTCGAAGATGCGGATCTGACTGACGAGGGCGTCCGCGTGATACTTGCCGGCCTTCTCGCTGCAAAAGCTCAGGACTACTCGAAGCGCCGGAAACGTGACTCGGCTTCGGATGAGCGGTCAGGAGTGGTCGAGAAGCTGGTTCTTAAGAACAATCCGAGAATTACACGGGAAGGATGGAAGCACATTAGCCTCTTCATCAACATGTGCAAATCGTTGAGAGCCATCGATATCTCAATGGTTCCGTTCCCACGGGCTGCAGCGGTTCAACCGAACAGCGTGACACAGAACCGGCCGGAACTGGTAGATATGGCGGAACTCCTGTCGAAGGCTTTTGCCGAACGATTAGGGGGATCTACTCTGGAAGAGCTTATGATGGCAGAGTGCAATCTCACCGCACAGCAAATCCGAAAGATCGTTGACGGCATAACTATCAGTGGCGTGCGCAGGTTAGGATTAGCTGGGAACCACATCGACGCAGAAGGACTGGAGCATGTCATCCGCTATATCCGGTCAGACAGCTGCGACGGACTCGACCTGGGAGGCAACGACCTGAGGGATCATCTTGGTCGCATAAGCGAGGCCTTTCATGACAAGTGCCCTCTATGGGCGCTGTGCCTCGCTAACTGCAACCTCACTCCTGAGTCTCTCATTCCGCTTTTCCCAGCTTTGCTCAGGCTACGGGGCTTCCGTTTCCTTGATCTGTCACACAATCGGGACCTATTCTCGACCGACCCGAGCGCTCTAGCCACGCTGCGCAACTACATCCCACAGCTACCACTGCTCAAGCGGCTGCATCTGGTGGATGTGTCCATGTCACCAGCACAGGCGATTGGCCTGGCGGAGGTCCTGCCGGAGAGCTCTCATCTCGCTCACCTGAATCTCATGGAGAATCCGCAACTCACCGCGCTCGCCTCCGCCAAGGATGAGGCTAGCCAGGAAGAAGCGTGTGCGCTCTACGCCTCCTTGATGGCAGCTGTGAGGGTCTCACACTCAATCATCTGCATCGACATCGACGTGCCAAGCCAGGACAGCAGTGAGATTGTCAAGGCTCTGGCCAAACAGGTTGTTGCCTACTGCCTCCGGAATATGCACCGTTTCGCAGCTTTCGAGGCGCCGCAGGCTATGGATGCGGTTGCAGCAGCTATGGCGGTCGAAGGAGAGCAGAAGGAGATTGATGTGCCTGAAGTGCTTCTCCATCTCGTAGGCCACATAGATGGGTATCAAGGGAATCATGACAACGATGAGCCTGCTCCAGATGAGGATTACATCGTTGGCGGCACCGGCGTCGTCAAGGCTCTCAGCTACTGTCTGTCAGAGAAAGCCTCGGATCTTCGGAGGAGTGCTACGGTCGTGAGCGGCACTTCCTCACCCAAGCCGCATCTAGCCAACCACGAGAAGGGTACCGCTCGCGCGAAGGAAATGTCCAAGAACCTCCTCGAGAGCGCGCGCAAGATACGCACACGGCTGCAGCCCGCTCTGCTCAAGGAAGCCAGGGCCGGAGAGTACATGTCATACAGTAAGCCCATCTCACGCCCCCACTCCCCTCACTCCTTCCACCCCCCATCCCATCCACTAACCCCCCTTCCCAGGACGTCTCCTCTTCCTCGACAACACCCTCGCCGGCATGATCCAGCGCTTCGAAGACGAATACCCCGAGTGCCGCCCCCCCTCCACCTCCACCTCCCCCACCTCCTCCCAGCTCTCCTCCTCCTTCCCGCCCACGGCCACAGACGCAGGCTCCCGCTCCTCGTCGCCCGGCGCGCCCTCCGTCCAGAGCAGCACGAGCCATGACCTGGCGTCCGATGGCGGGCTGGCCGGCAGCGTCGGCGCCCTCGGGGATTACTCGGACGAGGAGCGGCCCGTGCTGCGCAGCCGGCATAACTCGGATGTGAGTATTGCGAGCCGGGCGCTGGCGCTTGAGGAGGGAAGGATCCACCGGATTGGGCAGAAGGTGCGAAGGGATATTCTGAGGCCGCAGGATGGCGATGGTGATGGTGGAGGTGAGATCGGTGGTGGCGGGGTGCAGCGGGGGAGCGAGGGGGAGGAGGAGCAGGAGCGGGAGCAGCTTGCGGCGCTGAGGGCGCGGTTGGAGGGGATGAGTGGGGAGGAGATGAGGAGGAGTATTGAGCAACGGGGGTGGAGTGAGACGTTGAGGAAGGTGGGGGCGAATGCGGAGGATTTGAAACGGTTGCAGGTGGAGAACCCGGAGGAGTGGAGGGCGTTTAGGGAGGCGCAGGAGGCGGCGCAGGTGAATTCGGGGAGGGGGGTTTGATGATGTGAGATCGATGGGTTTGGGGTGGAGAGGTAACGAATGTGGGATACATGGCTGATGTTTTGGTGGGATTGATTTGCTTTGAGATCTTTTTGGGCATCTGATGGGGAATGAGAAGGGGGGATGAAGACGATGTTTGAGATGCCTGGACTATTCTTGAGCTTTTGTTGGTTGGCTCGACATTGATTGCTAGCTATGCTTTTTGACCTGTTCTTCATGTTACGCGTAGCACGCTCACGAGCACCACGACCGCGAGGGTCTGTCTTTACTGATGACGTTCTTCCTCCATTATCCCTTTCTCTTTCTTTCATGAGGAAGCGGAGGCGTGCTTTCTCTTCAACACCGTCACGCGTCCTTCACGATGTATGTGTGTCGTCACATTCTATATTTTCCCTCAAGAGAGTTTGGTCGTTACTTATGCTGGTTTATTCGGCCTGTTTGCTTGAAGACGTGAACGTCGATGCCGCTTCTACCATGGATTTGGGTCTGCGCTTCCACACCCCACCAACTTGGCTCGCAAGGCTAGGTCAGCTCCTAATAATCTTGCAGCGTGCACCAAGCACGTCAAGGTTGAGCACGTTCTATGGCTCGTATTCGGTATCCGGCTAGGAGAAGTATGTACCTAGATTCAGTCTCTGGAAATATTGCGCGAACACGTCACGTGGAATAGCTCGGCGTGTCTCTTCACGTCGTCTGTACGTATCATTCGGTCCTACAAGCATTTCTCGCTCGTCTCGTCTTTGATAGTGAGCTGGTAGACGACAGCAGGTTCATGCAGTCCAGCTCGTCGGTCGTCAGCTTCTATTACCAACCTTTCCCTTGTCGGCTTGGCCTCATTAACCTTGCGCATCTTCCTGTGTTTGATGAGTACCGCTCATGGTGCAGAGCTCAGCTGTTTTAGGCAATCATGTGAGCGGCACACAAAGCCCGATAGTATATCTTCCAAGGAGATGTCCTTGTCTCTTACTTCTGCGGCTTCAATAGTGCTTCTGCAAGGCTTACATCGTTTCCGGAGACGCTTAGTTGCATCGTACGATGCTGCACAGAGCGGTCTCGCTTGTCTGCGCTGTCAAAGTTCAAGAATTAACTTTGTTGGTGCAATGACTTTCTCAAAGGTGGCGCAAGGCGTGACACGGGAGGATTGCTGCTGTTCAAGCATTTTGTGGGGGCATGGGTGAATTGTTCCGTGCAGCGGCTTGAAGGAGCGCTATTTTCACCCCAAGTTGACGCCTTACTCGTGCATACGCAGATCATGTATGCACGGTCAACGGCACGCCTCGCAGCAGCAGCCAAGTCTCTCATTACTCCGTCAGCATGCTGACAGGGATCGTGTGGTGAGCATCCGCCCATCGGTGCTGCTTCGCCCCTTTTGAAGCCAACAGCTAGTTACGTCCAGATGCTTCTCCACTGACGGCTGGAGAAACGGCCAATCAAAAAGTCGTGCTTGCTCATGTTCTAGCAGAGCGTCGTATGCCAGATCTCCAGGTGAGTCGTTTCATTATACACAATACCAGACATCGAGTCGGTTCAGCCGTCCTGAAGACTTTCTTTCGAGCCTCGGTTCATGAACCAAAACTTACTGTCACCGGTGGGGGTTCTGAACACTCCGTCTGACAGTCATGCAGTCATCGTCTCCGGCTGTGAAACCTTGATCCAAGAACACGGTCGATCTTCCACAACACGGAATAAACTCGTCACTTCAAGGGCCGCTACGGTGATCAACTGCAAGCATATCCAGATTGTTGTCTGCAGTAGCAATCCTATTACACCCTCAACGGTGGCACGCGGTAGGTGGTTGATCAAGGTATGGCTGTTTGACTAAGGGTCTAGCTTAAAGCTGAGAGGGACCGTTGCGCAAGAGAGATCCGAAGACTTTGGTACAGGTACGTGCATAAGGTTTGCTTGCGATTTTAACTTTATTGCTTGCTGGGGTTCCGCATAAACCTGCATGATTTGCATGCATTGGGCAAGGG
>JAKLMF010000264.1:0-21145 GCA_022813555.1 Botryosphaeria agaves | reverse complement strand
CTCTCACATTGGAGCAGGTGAGGAACGAGTCGCTTTTGTTGATGGCGGCCTCCCTTGGTCGTCGTTCTTACTAATCTGTTATAGTTCCTTCACGTCAACGATGGACAGACGCCTAGGCCCTCGAGGCCACCATCACCAGTGCAAATGAAGGACTCAACCAGCAAAGACACGGAATATTTCCGTAAACCCCGGCGCGCATACTCCCTCAGCGTTGGCGATGAAGGCCCAGGTCCGGGCTCAAGCGAGCGGATGAAGCACACCCGCGATTTCAAAGCGAAAGGATTCAAGGCCAACAGTCGTGGCACATTCATCCAAGCGCCGTTCACGACATTAGAGGAGATGTTCAAGAAGCTGCCTCAACACATCGGTTTCAACATAGAGATGAGTAAGTTCATCGCCTGTGTATCCACTCACGCAAAGCTGTGGTGTGCTGACCGACATACAGAGTATCCTATGCTTCATGAATCCGAGGAGCAGGAGATGGACACCTATGCTGTGGAACTAAACTCGTTTGTTGACACCGTCCTGACAAAGGTTTACGACCTGGGCAAGAAGCGCAACATCCTGTTCTCCTCTTTCAACCCCGACATCTGCCTTCTGCTCTCTTTCAAACAGCCATCTATTCCGGTGATGTTCCTCACAGATGCCGGTACTTGCCCCGTGAGCGACATTCGGGCGAGTAGCTTACAGGAAGCGATTCGGTTTGCTTCTCGGTGGAACTTGCTGGGTGTGGTCTCAGAAGCGCAGCCTCTGGTGATGTGCCCGCGGCTGGTCAAGGTTGTCAAAGAGTCTGGTCTGGTGTGTGTGAGTTATGGAGTATTGAATAACGATTCAAAGAACGTCAAGGTAAGCTTCAGTACTTCCGTCATTCACATCAGAAGAATATGTCGATTGCTAACTCGCTATCAGTTACAAGTCAAAGAAGGCATCGATGCTGTCATCGTAGACAGCGTCCTTGCCATCCGTAAGGGGCTCACGGGAGAAAGCGATGCAAAGTCCTTGCCCACCCCCTCTACATCTTCCACAAGCGGCGACACCACGCCGAATCATCGCGTCACCGAGATCGCGTCGGCAATCAACAACCTCTCTTTATACGCCAACAGCACTGCTGGTAACGCCGGGAACGCCACCTCAGACCAGCCGGCCGCATGAGTTTCATGAGTTACGAGATTACGAGAGTCCAGGTACTTTGGCATTGAGGAGGGGATTGTTTCAACTATGGCTGGGGTTTATCGGGCTTCGCTTCAACATGCGAAAATGGCGTCAGGTGTTGCAGCGAATGGCGGCTACCCTGGAAGAGGGCACAAGGAGCTGGCACAGGTAGAGCAAAGCATAGCTGAGTAAGCATGGTATTGGACGCATGTACGGTATAAAGCGATTGGCTACCGAAAGTAGGTTTGTATATCTTGAGCAATCTTACACAATTCCAGTCTCCCCAATCCAGCTGTTCGTTACAGGTGGGATTGTCAGAGCGCGCATTTTTGCTGTTGAGTGTATTACGCGCACTGAAGAGTATTCAATCTGGGCTCCACTTTCTCTACCAAGATTGCTATGTGAGGAGAGCGTTCAGCCTTAATCCCGTGCTTAATCCCACCCCATTATCAGCCAGCGTAACGGTACGTTCAGTAGGATCGCGACAGCGAGAACCAAGGTTTCCTTGAGGAATTGGATAATGGTATTCGCCTCGTGTCTTTCGCGATCGAGAACAGCTTTCATGGTAAGAGTTGTGCTAGGGTTGTCGCACACAGATGAGTGCGCATCCGTGGTAGCGATACCGTGGTACGGTGACGCTCCACAATGGAGAACCCATATTCGCAACCACGAAGATTTTATGCATTGGCCGTACCATGGTAAGCTCTCAATACTCTACCGTTACGCTTTGGCATTGAAGCCTCTGCTTAACATATAAGCACTGCCCCGATGTGAGTACGATTTCCTCCTTCAGTCAGAGATCTTAATCATACAGATACTCTCTGCTTCATCAATCCTGTCTACTTGACTCCACCGCTCATACACAATCCCCAACCGCATACACATCCACTTCACCTCACCTATCTCAAACAACCTTACCATCCACACATACAACATACGGATACCATCCACTATCACGACAATGGCATCATCCACTACCACAACAATGGTACCCTCCCCCACCCCAACCGCCCCCTTCTCCAGCATCTGCAAGCTCTGCAACAACGCCACCTGGGTCCTCCCCTCCCAAATCACCTTCCACAACATCATCCTCCCCGGCATCCGCTGCGCCCCCGACCACGGCCCCGCCAACGCCTATCAGGCCCACACCGAAACCAGCGCGCGCCTCTCCACCGCCCGCGAAAAGCTCGAGCGGCACCTCGCCGCGCTGCAGAAACCGTGGTCCTACCTCAAACCTGCCGCGGTCGTCGCGAAAAATGTGAAGGCTGTGAAGAGGGCGGAGAAGTGCGTCTCTGTGCAGGGGCGGCGGCTTGAGGATGTGCATCAGAGGATTGTAGTGGTGCAGAGGTGGAGGTGGGGGTTCTGGACGGGGGGGCGCAGTCTGAGGACCCGGGCGCAGGAGGTGGTGTGGGAGCTGTGGAATGAGTTTTGGGCGGTGGTGGACTTGTTGACGAGCCTTGCGGAGGCGTGTGAGAAGGCGAGGCGGTTCTATGGGGATGGAATGTTGGGGTTGAGGGCGGGAGGGGGGCTGGGTATTGATGTCGAGGCGGTGCAGAGGGAGAAGGTGGAGATTGTTGCGGCGAGGGCGGCTGCGGTGGCGGATGAAGAGGAGGAGGAGAGGATGGCGATGAGGGAGATGGAGGCAGAGGCGGAGAGGGTTGGTCAGGTTGATGGGAAAGATGACTCTGGTTACGAGTCGGCGGATAACTTGAAGCGTCGAAGGAGTGAGACAGTCGATTATGATGCTGAAGGGGAGACTGACGATGAGGCTCACGACGATAAGCGGGCCAGAATCGCGTCGCAGTAAACTCATCATGTGTAGTTATTGGAGGCAGGCGGAGACTTAATGGTCCGATCAGTTAGATTGTTTTTGCTTGTAAGAAGTCCCAAGCGGAAGTTGCAGCTCTCGAGAGCGCCTTCCTTTCCATACCAAGTCATACTATGTGCACGTGCATCTCTTGTCAAACAATGATTGCGAGTATATAGTAATACAGTGAGCAAGCCAATACAACAATATAAGGAACCAATTGCCTCTGAACGCACTAAGTCATCCTTTTTTTGAGTACACACTAAGTACTCATAGTGAAACCAGGGGATCAAACTTTAACAACCTTCTTAATAGTCGACACCCGCGCCACATACCCATTCGCCCTACGATTAGAGCTCGAGCTATGGATTTCGATTATGCCAGAAAGTATCCAACTATGCACGTTACCTAGCTGACTCTGCGGCATAGGTATCCCGGAATCGCAAGATCACTGACGAATGAATCAAGGAAGTGGTAGTAGCGAAGGAAACATATCATTATCGTGGGAGAGAATCTAGGTACGACAGACTAGATGAATACAGTCTTGGAAGTTTGTTAGTGGAACACCACCATCCAGCAGGAAATGATGGGTAATGAGATAACAGGAGAAGATGCCTGTACAGTCTTCTTGAGTTATTCTTTCTCTTGCAACTGAGATGAACTTACCCTTAAAGTATGCTGCTATGTGCTACAAGAGTATTTAGAATCCCTTTCTATAGAAACAATCATGTCATGGTCTTCTCCAGAAGCCACGAGCACCACTCCAAGTACCCACCTGCCTCTTCAATTCATAGCACTGATAGAAAATACTCATCTCTAAGCAACATGGTTGGCTCTGCATATGTGTGGTGGTGTGCAGTCTCAGTCTCGCCAAGCACCACCCACAGCACAATCGCGGGGTGCATACCCACCCTGTCCGTAGCGGGCGCTTAACCCCTTCGTACCGCAGGCGGCCCACATGTGACCGCTTCTGCGACCGCACCGGCCCGTAATCTAGACGAGGGATGTTAGCCGTGCCGCACGGCCCATAGCGCGCGCGGCATTGTCGTGATGAGCGCCAGCGTGCCGGATGGAATCATGGAAGCGCTAGCAGCGGGAATTGAAAAACCACTATGGTGGTATGTGGAGGGGATGGCGATTACCCAATCAGACGATGTAGGTCGGCGGAGGCAGAATTGAGTGGGCTGGTTGGAAGGCATGAATATCGGAGAATTTGCTCTTACTGGAAGAGGGCGGGAGGAATGTAAGGGGGAGGCAACGCGCACGATAATCGAGTCCCATTGGAGGCGGTGGAATGCTGCTGCAGAGGAGCGGGCGAACATGTTACATCAGTCAGCCAGCCCCCCTCCTTTCAGTTGTTCTGGAAAAATAGCAAATCGCGCAGCGCGGACTTCTCAGCTGACTGCGCTGCGTCATTTCATGCATCGCGAAGGAGGTGAGGAACATAGAGTAAGACCGACGGCGGTAATGGTAGGGCTGAAGGATGTGTGGGCCATGCTTACTGACATGCATGAAGACGGCGAGACTTGTGTGATGGTTGGACGATCGGCCAATGGCTGTGTTCTAGAAGCGCTGAGAATAGTTGGGGGCCGGAGTGTGAGGGATCCCATGTTAACATTCAGCCGCGCTGACCATCGAGTATTGTGCTTTTGGGAAGAAGGTGTATTGAGGCGCTTGTAGCCTTGTTGAACAGTACAGGATGTTGAGTACATGATCGAAATCGAATGTCTCTCACATGGTCGAGGGTTTTGGCGCTGATGTCGCACTGGCGCGACATTCCAGTTCCTCGCTGGACTGAGGTTCTGCAGGACTTGCTGGTTGAATTCCGTTTGTGATGAACGGATGTGATAGAAACACTTGGACGGTTCCAGCGAGATGGAGACATCCCGAGTAAAGTGATAGACCCTTTCTGGTTGTGGTCATGTGCAGGAGTTTGGAGATGTTCTAGATTTGAGGTTTGATGGGACTTGAGCTGTGTGAGGACATTCTCACTATGCTCTGACCATGAAGCAGTTGGGGTGATAAAACTTCTCAGCGTACGCAGTAGATCTGGATTGTCAATCGGGACTCAACCCATGGAAGACTTGCTCAATCGAGTGACCGATTCCTCGGACTGGTGCGTGTCGCAGGATGTAGCGGATGAAGGCAGCAGGGGAACATGCGTGTGTGGATTAGAAGTAAGAGGAACATTCGTGATAGATAAGGCTCTTGCGCAATTTAATGACTTTAGTTTACAGAAACACCAGAACTCCGTCCCAACTCGAGGTAGAAGATTTAGAGAAAATGCTGTGGAAGGCTCCGATATGACCAACTTTTCTGACGACCCAGTAGCAAATAGCAGACGCATGACGCTTGAACGATGAAGCATAGCTGCAAATAACCGCCCGATGACAGACTAAACCCAAGTCGCAAAGTTGCCCGCCTATGCAAATGCGCCGTACCAGTGCTAGAAGTACGAGTACAACCTTGACGTGCAGAAATGCAGATTAAAATGATCGCTCGCATGAAGGGTATCTTTGAGAGCAAGAAGAACAGGCAAATAAGCAAGCACTGAACGGACCATGCATGCCAAACCCGCAAAGCAACCTATGCAGAAGGAGATCGCAAGATCTCGTCACAATTCGCGTCGAAGCGCATGCTCCACAGCCGGATGGCCGTCATGAGCTTCTCCGTCTTTTCCAGCTCCCTGTCGCGTCCGAATATTGAGTCGACAAACTCACAACCACTGTTCTTACCCATCGATATGGGCTTCTTTTCGCCACTCTCGCGCTTCGCCGTCTTCAACATGTACTCCTCGCACACTTTGAGGAGCTTCTTGAAGCGAATCCATAGTCGTTCGCCACTCTCCAGGAAGTCCTCCACCAACTCCCTGCTCTCTTCCTTCCTAATCTTCGACATGGTCTCGTCCGCTCGCTTGACCTTGCCCGCCAACTGTATGAGTAATAACCACAGATCCCCAGCCACCTCGGACATCGGCGTCGCCGGGCCGTAATGGAACACGGTCCAGTCATAGATCCATTTGCCAAGCGAGTTAGCGTCAAAGACGCTGCCCAATACCGTGATCGGCTCCTCGTTTGGGTCCCAGTTCTTCAAAGAGTAGCCTGCTGGTATATGCGCTCGAAGCGCATCCTCGTCTGTTGCCTTGCGTGGCGCTTTCGACGGCTTCGCCTTCGGTGGCGATGGCTGCGCACGGGTGGAGTGCGATGCGCGACGAGCCCGTGATCGGTGGGCGGTAGCAGGCTCTGCTTCGGTGTAGATAGGGACCTGCTCGTAGAAGCCGTGGTGATCAGCTTCCGGATACCTCTGATAGTGCTCGTATGGCGGCGGCGCGTCATGATACGCGTAATAATCGGTGTCGTCCACGACCACATAGTGGACGTATTGCGAGCGCGAATAGTGCTGCTTGTCGTCGCCCCGGTGGGAGCGGTCGTTGCGCATGCCAGTCGGTGCCCCAGAGCGGCGACTTTTGCTTCGGACACGATCATAGTCACTTACATAGTCGGTGTGGCGCTGAGGCGTCGACTGATGCGAGGCGTAATAGCGCGGTGACGAGTATCCAGCAAAGTACTGGGGCACGCGAGGCGATGCGTGGGCGTAGTGCCCTGAAGGTTCTTGACTAGATCGTCGCGTGGAGACCTTGGGCGATCCCCGAGGGGATGGTGTCGTGGTGTGGACAGTGTATCGAGGCGAGTAGTAGCCATGCGCTCCAGGCAGTGGAGACATGGGAGGTGTTCTGTAGTCGAAAGGCGCATAGCCTGGTGGTGGAACCGTGTATTGAGGGGGTGGAGGTGGAGGAAACATGTTGAACTGAAGGCGTTTGGTGACGCCAGTGTCGCAAACGATAAAAGACGGTCAAACAAGTGAAAAGATGTCTCTTAAAGGCCCGTCACCGCCGTGGACGGTCGGTGGAAGGCGTTTCTGCTGTCCAGTATGCGGCCGAGAAAATCTGAGCTCTTCGTACGGACATTGGTGAGTCGTGTCGGTGTTGTGGCTGAGCCGTTGAACTGGACCTCAATAGATCCAGATGGAAGGACAAGTGGGTGGTTGGTAATACAGAGTGGGTTGAAGTGGAAACGCAGTCAATAGGTGTTCAGAGCAGAGATGAGAAGAGGAGGTCTCTATGAGGGAAACGATCCAACGGTACGCTAGCACGGCCCCTAAACACGGTCCTTTTGAGGTTCGCCGGGGGCACACACACAGACACGCTCAGGATGCGCCTTGTGGCTTGCCATTCACATTGCGGTGAGTGTGACTGAAATCCCCGGTCGCCTCATTCCTCGTAATACATGCGCTGTCCTTGCTCTGCCCTGGCTGCCTTCAGCGCTGTGCTCTTATTTAGGCTGCGGCCACACCTGTTGTTGTGCATTACCATTCGTCCCTGTAGCCACATGGTTCCTTCACCAGCGGAAAAGGGATGCTCAGCTATCCACTAGCCGCTTTCTCCAGACATGCACGTAAGCGTATTACACCCCATGCTTTGTGCTCCTGTCCCTGAGTATCTGTACCACGTTGATCTGTCACTCCGCTCCAGCCGCAGAGAGTGAACGGAAGTCGATATCAGCAGACAGGCTGCATCCATGCACCTTTCCCGTCCGCCTGCATCCTTTCAAACGACGAGGAGGAACAGTTCATGTCGCGAACCTTGCACGACGTCGGGAGCGTTGCCGGGACCAACTTCGCAAATGCAGAACGCTCCACAACATCGGTCGTCGCTCAGCTTGGAAGTCGAGCAACGGCTGCCAACGGGCTCGATAGGCCAAGAACCTATCCGCGATGCAGCTGGAGTCGCGGCTGGAACGCTTCGCCCGGCACGTCGGGAACCATGGCTTTCCTAGGAATGGTGCAAGGCAAACGGCCAATCTCTCGGCAGACGGGAAACCCTTGCTCGCTGGACGCTGAACCACCAGAGCCGCACCTTGATCGCCATGAGAGGCGCTCATCTGCTCGTATATTCGAGGCAATCTCCGCCTGAGAAATTTTGCTTTCATCTCGCCTTGACCGGTCTATTGGCACATAGCTTCCTTCGTCACCACATCGACTCTTCTAGGCAGAGGGCAGCCTCGTCAGGGCTTTGGGCAGTAGCAGCCCTCGACTCGCTGCTCTGCAAGGGTCTTACGGGGTCGTTGGTTCGATAGGCGCTCTGGATAAGGCACGCGAGAGGGGCGTGAGAGGGGGTTGCAGATGCATGCTACGCCTGACTGCTATCCCGAATGGAGGGCATGTACCAGTACCAATTCGTGTGATTGGATCGACAAATGCGAGGCTCCGCTTTGCTGTCCTCGCATTCTGCCGGGGTACAAATCCAGCGCCGTGCTCCGGTGGATGTCATTGGTCTGAAACACCACACTCACAGACCACATTGCATCTCCGGGCGAAATCTCGTCTTTCTGGGGATCGGCCGGCGGCTGCTTGGCTTGCATAGCCTTGTGGCCTAGCGAGCTGTCCACCATTCGCACCACCTGCGACAACTCATCGTGCAGTACTTCTACCAGTAGCTCTACCAGAGAACCTGCCAGTGAACGACTAGACTCTTGAGGCCATCGTCCTTCCAAAGCTGCTGTTTTCGCCCGACGCAAGAGTGCCTGAAAGAGCTTGGAATGTCAACTGCTGCTATCCAGCGTTGTCAGTATCTACCTAGGCATCTACGTCAAGTTGTCACAAATGACGAAAGTCTTTTGACAGCGGTAACCCAACGATCGGACCGTTGCATCTCGGCCTCTCACAAGGAGGCCCTTAAGCTCGCACGAGGATTGAGCAGTTACCTGCCATCAAGGCGGGTCCAACGGGTTGCCACACGATCCGAGACCCAGAATGACAGTATCGAACCAGAAGTGGGATATCGTGCGAGGCAGGCAGCCGAAAAAACTGCAATGACGCGATGCTTGTGGCTCAGACGTCGCCATGATTCACGATGCGATTATAAGTGAGTCACGTGGCGACATCTCTACGGAGTCTCATTCGCTGCAACGGGGATGCGGACTGTGGCCATAACGCGTAATCCAAAGGCAAATGAATAGAGAGTGTTCGCCTTTGCTCAGCCTCTCACATTCGTCCTCCGATATGAAACGCGCATGAGTAGCCATGTTGTATCAGTCGATGAACTGGTTGCGAAGCCGATAAGATTATGACGCCGAGCCGTTCATGGGAGCTGCTGTGTCGGCAAACTGCACACTGTGCAGGAAGCGTGGTTGTGTCGCGTTGATAGAACCGCCCTTTGGGGGACTTGGTTGCGCACGCTCCAGATGTCGCCTCTCCAGTGCAGAAGCGAGCCGTCTCAAGTCTCATCTCATTCCATCGTATACCTACCTTGCCAATCTTCCGTCTCTTCAGCATGGAATGAGTAATCTGTCACGGTGCCTTTGTTGCACTCTCCGCTGCTGAGCTGATTGTAGAGTGCTCTTATGTCCCGACACAACTTGTTGCTCTTCAAAAGCCGATGCTATCAGCCATTATCAACAAAGAGAAGACGTGTATTAGCAGAGGACAACAGGAACGACGACATAAACACGAACCCCCTCCCCCGGCTCAACCTTCTCCGTTCATTCCTTCCCATCATCGTTGCCAGAGGGCAAACCATCTCCCGAGTCAAAGGCATCCGTGACGTCTATCAGCAGCGGCGAGATCTCAAATTTGGAGTGTATCTCCTTGCTGATGTGAGTAAGGTCTTCTGCGCTGTCATGGCACGTAAATCTCAGGTACCGGAGCCAAATTGGGTCCCTTTTGTCAGTCTTATGGTGTTACTATGCATTTTCTCAAACCCCTTCTTGTGCAAGTGTGAGGTCGTCCATGCCTCATCAAGGATAGCCAACCACTTCGTATGAACTGTCCCTCCTTTCGTCTCGTCAGCACTTTGATGATCCCGGACGGAGTACTCCGTTTATCAACTTTTCTACGGCCTTCGCCATGGTCGCTATTGTCCCAATTTTCTTCGCAAACTTGGCCATTCATGGCTCACTTACGGGAGGAGCCACCGCCATTCACTTGAGGGGTTATCTTTCACGGCACTCCTCAAACTGCGGATGTATATAGTATAGGGAATGAACTGTCGCAAGTGTCCATTGGCTCAGAACCATTCGAAAGCGGCTCCACCCTTCAGGGAGGCTTCTACACCGGTGACCTCAAGGACCTCATTCTCCCACCTGAAGGCGGTTGCGCATGGCTCCATCCTCGACGGGACTTCTGCGCCGATGACCTCGAAGGTCTCGTTGTTCTACCCGCAAGCACACGTTTGTGGCTCCACCCTCAGTGGGGCTTCTGCGCCAATGATGGGCCCGAAGGCTGTTACTAAAGGCTCCGCCCTCGACGGGGTTTCTACGCCTATGACCCCAAGGGTCTGAATGTGCGGCTCGGAGGCCGATGCTGGAGGGTCCATCTTCAATGGGCCTTCTACGCCACAACGATGCAGAGGGAGAGTGGCGTGAAGGTTGGACGTTGATGGACAAAAGTCAGTCTCTAGCGCGACAAGTGTGTGAGTCCACGTGGAGTGACCGCTGCTTCAGGCAGGTACAACATCATCCGCATTCTTCTCATATTGGCAAGTTCCATACAACCTTGCGACAGCTCTGACAACAATCCTCAACACCGACTTGCGTATTTATCATGCTGCTTACAATCGCAGTCGGTAGGTTTAAGTTCGTAAACCTTTCCGGCAAACTGACGGTAGTACCTAAGTGTATTGCTCTTCCAGAAACCTCAACAAAGGGCAAAGTATGGTTAGACACCTTCTTTGCTAGTCTCTCTATGATCATCACTCCGCCTCTCCACGAATCTTTGGTCATTTCTGATGCCTTGAAAATTGCCACATGAAACGATGCGCGACAACCTTCGGAGTTTAAGGAAGTATCTGAGTTATGTCCGGATTCCTGCATCATGCCGTCCAGCGTCAGAACGTATTCCATATCTCCAACTTCCAGTGTCGCTAGATGAAACAAATGCTGACAAACTTGCTGACACAGCTGTACGGCTTCTGCTTCATCATCTCTCCAAGAACCATCGCCACAGCGGGGTAGAGCATCTGCCTCATGAGTACAGAAGCATATATCGATCTGGCTTCCAAGCTGGACAAAGGCCTCAATTCGCAAAAGAAGTCCACAAAGACCGCTTCGAGAACAGCTCTCTGACTCCTTCGAACACCTCCCACAATGGCTACCCACAGAGCGTACGTCCAAGAGCATCCCAACGCACCAGTTACTCTCCAAACCGTCCCCACGCCCACCCCGTCAACCGGCGAAGTTTTGATCACCGTTCTCGCCACTCCCCTCCTCTCCTACACCCAAGGCGTCCTCAGCGGTGACCTCTTCCCCCTCGTCCATCCTCTGACCCCCGGCATCGCTGCCATCGGCCGCATCACTTCCTGCGGCCCAGACTGCACGGCCCTCACCCCAAACCAACTCGTCTTCTGCAGCCCCATCATCCGCGCCCGCGACGACCCCTCCGGCGGCACCTCGATCCTGCAAGGCTGGTTCGGCGGCGTCACTCCCCAAGCCCGCAAGCTGATGGAGGGGCCGTGGCGGCATGGGAGCTGGGCGGAGAAGATGGTCGTGCCGGTTGAGAACGCGGTGCCACTCGATGAAGACACGCTTCTCGGCAAGCTTGGCTATTCGGTTCCGCAGTTGTGCTGGATCAACGAGTTCGTGGTGCCGTTTGGCGGGTTGCTGGCCGCGGACGTGAGTACCGGGGCTACTGTGATTGTTGCGCCGGCGACGGGGCATTTCGGCGGGTGCGCGGTGCAGGTCGCTCTGACGCTTGGGGCGCGGACGGTCGTTGCGGCTGGGAGGAGTAAGGCCGGGCTCAAGAAGGTGGAGGCGCTGGACTCGAGTGGGAGGGTGAAAGTTGTGGCGCTGACTGGAGACGTCGATGCTGATGCGGAAGCGCTGCGGAGCGCGACTCCTGCTGGCGTTGGCGCGGACGCGTATATCGACTTTTCGCCGCCGCAGGCGGAGGGCGCGAACCACCCGCAGGCTTGTGTGAGTGCGCTTAGGTATGGTGGGCAGGCGGTGCTGATGGGAGGGATTCGGGGGAACTTGACTCTTAACTATGCGCATTAATGATCAACAACATCAGCTTACGGGGTAACTTCATGTATGGGCCGGAAGCTCCAGCGAAGTTTGTCGGTCTCCTGGAAGGCGGGTTGATCGGCTTGAAAGGCTTGAACACGGAGGTGTTTGGTTTCGAGAAACTACACGAAGGCATTCAGTTTGCGGAGAGCCATGTGGGCAGCACTGAGTTGACCGTTTTGACGCCTGTCGAGGGGCAACCGTAGGTGGTTCGGAACATGCTAATTGTCCTCTCTCCTTGTGTCTTGAGGTATGCCAATTACTGCTTTGTTCGGTGAGTTCGTTTTCCCATGTGGATTGAGGTTGTGGGAATATTCATGCCATGCTTTTTACAAAAGTAGGCCGGATAACAAAACTGTCTCTTAATACCTTGTGGTGAGATTAAACTTTTGTGGGACTTAGCGTTGCAAAGGACACTCTGGTTGAAAGGACAGACACCTATCTACTAGCGAACGCGAACTCACCTCCTGCGATAACGTCTCAATATATCCTGCCTTCTGCCGCTTTCAGTCTGGGCTGTCTTCTGCTGCTCAATATGCGCCCTCTCTCAAGGTCCAACTACTCATAGGACTCAAAGCCACCTTCCCATATCCCGACTGTATAACAGCATCCGCAACAAGCTGAATGTCTTCCACCCGTGCGCCATCCGGGTCCAAACTCCACAGACTCATCGCCACCCAGTTCATCCCATGATAATTGAAGATCCCCTCCGGCACCGGGAAAGACCTCTGCGGCCCAATATTATGCACATACTTGCCGAACTGGTACCCGTTGACGTACAACTGGACCCTATACGCTGACGCACCGGTGCCAATCGACGTGGCATTGTCAGTACTGCTGCGCGTAGCACTGCTGTTCGTGAATACAAACGACAGCGGAATGTCGTAGCCGGCCGGCATGTCGAGCCCGAAGCTCGTGACGAAGAAATCGATACCCGCATTCGGGATACCTGCGGTGGGTCCAGCGCTCCTTGTCCAGTTCTCGACGGGCGGCGCGGGAAGGTGATATCCTTGCCGCTCAGCGTACATACCGCCTTCGTTGAGCGGGCCCCGCACGTGGTCGCGGTAGTCTTCGCCGCCGAGATTGCCGGTCAGCTTCCAGGTTATGTCTGACTTGGCGCGGCCGCTGAGATTGTAGTCGAGGATGCCGCGTGGGAGTTTCATCGTTTCGGAGCCCACGGTGAAGTCTTCGTTTAGGCCCATGTTGTCGATCACAACGGTGAGGACGTAGGGCTTTCCGCTCACCAGGTTTGGCAGCGTGAAGGTGCTGCTGGCGTTTGAGGCCGCATCGATGCCGTCCCAAGAGCCGATGAAGGTGTCGTTGAGCCATGCGGACATTCCGAATGCTGAACCGCCTTGTGTTTGGAGATAGATGGTTGACTCGGCGCCTGTAGCGGTAAAGTGTCCGCGATAGAGAAGCGTGCCAGTATGGTAGCCATAGTCGCTTGCATAGAGGCTGGTTGGTGTTGTGAGATTTCGGGCTGTGTTGTTTGTGGTTGTTTGGTCTGCGTCTGACCAAGCACTGTCGGAGTAGGTTGATTGAATCTCAGGAAGACTGTCTATGTAGTACCAGCTGCTGAGGTCTGGGAGCGAGAAGTTGACAGCTGTATATGTTACGGTTCCACTGATGCTACCATGTGCGTTGTGTGAACATTCGACTGTTTCGTTGTTGAACGTCACTCCCGAGATCTGATCTAGCGCGCCTATGACTTCGATGACGGTTGTTGCATTGAGATCTCCGGTAAGAGCGAGGCCACTGCCGCGGATCTCAGCGGTTCGAAGAAGGTAACCACCCCTGACAACCACGGCTGAAGTAGAACCATCATTCGAACCTTGGCCGCTGGCTCCGTTGTCAGGCAGGTTGAGTACCCAGTAGTTATAAGCAGAGTTACGGTCTGCATAGATTGTCAGTTGGTAGCAGCTGCCAAAATCATGGTATGACAAACCAAGCAGGTATATGAAGAGCTCCCCATCCATACAGACAACCTTTCGATCTGCAGTCGTTTGCCAGCTTAGGATAGTCGCACCGTTTTTCTCAGCCACTGTAACTCCGGCGCCTTCAATAATGCTTGCATGTCCTCCATTCGAAACCGCTAGCTCATGCTGTTCACCAGCCTCGCCATACACAACGAGCACGATCTTAGACTTGTACTGCTTCCTATAAACCATCAGAAAGATCGACGACAGCCTGAATACGCAAACTCCCTCCAAGACCTACCAAGTAAAGATCTCCGCTGTGGAGTACAACAAGTTGATCCCACCGAGATCGTAATCCGTGACGTGGATCTTCGAGTCGCGTCCATGCAGCGTCAGAACTCCGTTCAGCTGTGGAATCGTGAGGGTGCCAGTGCTAGTTGGCAGTATCAACTTGTATGTAGTTGTGTCTCGTGTGTTGTACTCCGCATGTCTGCATTTGGGACGTCAGCAAGCCCCACGATAGTAAGCTTCCGCAAGGTTGCTTACCGGACAACGAAGAAGTTTGTGGTATCTCCAAACAGCGGCGTCGTAGTGATGGCGGCCGTATCAGTATAGGTGCCGTTCGTAGCGTTCCCAGGAGTAGCGGTGAGGTACGCTGGAGATGCCATCAGGAAGTTCGCCTCGAGTTTGGCTTCGCTGTATTTTTCTCTTGTGACAAGACGTTCCTCAGTGATGACAGCGCCATAATCATAAGATGTGTACCCCCCTAGAACAGTCTCGTAAGCCAGCCAACTCCACTGCTTCACTAACTCATCCTCAATGCTCACCTGGATGCCCCAGATTACCCCAGTTCGTACCGCCATATGTCTTGCCTGGGTTAGCTGTTGTGCCACAGAAGCAGAGGCGACAACCTACCATGTAGATGTTGAAGATAGTCACTCCAGCGGCGAAGTTGTTCTTGTAGAACACGCGTTCAAACTCCTGGTTGAGTAACGCGGTGCACTTTTCAAACCCAACGCCTCCCCATGGATCAAAGGCGCCTCCTTGGAACTAGGATAGCAACGTTAGTGTTGCCCATTATGGAGTGGTGGGTCGCGCTACCTCTACTATAGAGTACGGTGTCAGCGGGCTCTGTTGCAAATGCAAAGCTCGAAAGCTCGTCGGAAGAGCGCCGGGTTTCCACATCTCAGGATTGGCGCAATCAAACCCTTGAGGGTATGAATCATGGCCATAGATATCCACAGTAACGTTGTTGGTTCCATTCGGTGCAAAGTAACCTCTTGGTGAGGCATCATTGCTGATGAAAGGGACTACAATCCCAGCGTTCCTATACTGTTGCTCGACGTATTCAAAGTAGACCGTATCGGGGAACGGAGAAACGCCATTAGCGAACGTGTACTCGTTCTCGGGTTGGAGAAGGATGACCGGGCCGCCGTTTGTGATTTGAGCTTTGGCAATGATGGCACCGATGGATTTAACGTAGCTGAAGTGGTAACGTTGAGCTTGAAAACAACCAAGAGAATACCTGAGAGTACTCACAGGTCTGTTGCACGCAAGTAGCTCTCATCGCTAGTCCGAAGTCGTCCGGGGATCCTCTGCAGCCAACCTGGGTAGCCCCCGCCGGAAACTTCGGCGTTGATGTAAGGACCGGGTCGCTGGAAATTAGTATACAGCACCTTGAGTAGTATGACTTGGGGACTCACAGCAAGCAAATATATACCGGCTTGACTGGCAGCCTCAAAGAACGGCTCAAACGCAAACACTCCCTCAGCGCTGAAGTTGCCCGGCTTACCCTCGAGAAGAGCCCAGTCGACGTAGAAGCTCACGCCGTCATAACCAAGACTCTTGATCTTTTGGAATACGTCGAGCCAGAGACCTGGAACAGGAATCCTGAATGGATGGAATTCACCGCTGTAGAACATGACACGCTCGCCTCGAATGAAGATGGAGTGTTCGTCCCATGTCACCTGCGATCATGAGCTTCGTCAGGGGAATGCTGGAAGATGTACGGACAATATCCTGTAGAGGAGTGTTGCGTTTGTACGGTTTGATCAGTTGTCGTGGTTTTCCGCCAACCGCAAGAGCGGCAGCATGTACTGAGAGAGCGAATATCACCAGAGCATGTAGGATCTTCACCCAGGCCATCTTCGCGTAGAGGAATGAAGCGTGTCAGAGCCAGAGGCTCGACACTGGGGCCCATGGTGTTCATATATCCTATTGCGCTCAACCTTCACTCGCGAAAGCAACCACCGAGCCGGTCTCAAGAGCGGAATAGTCGGCAATGGTTCGACGTGGGAACCAGGGCGAACAGCGGTCCTAGAGAGCAAGGGCCCGTCTCTATCGAGCAGGTACAGTGTGTGATCTGCAAGATGCAACGTTGTTGTGGAGTAGCTAATGGCGGGGTTGATGCACGACGGTTAATCCACGTCGGAGTAGATGACGCTGAGATTGACCAACCACGACGGCTAATTGTGTAGGGGGATATCCTGACTATGTATGTTGCCAGTCAAATACTTCAATTATGAATGTTTTATGCCAAGCATGAGTGTGGATTCAAAGCCGGATTGTTAGTTAGCTCTAATGGTTGCCGGGGGCATCTTCAACACATTGATCTGGTAGAGAGGCGGAGTAGTGTAAATAGTTACGCAATCTTCAGTAAAATTGTTTGATATCCGAGATTGTACCATGAATGAAACTCCAATCATGCTCTATCCACAACCAGGCTCTCTAGAGATGGAAGACATGTCCAATGTATAACGATGCAGAACCATGGTGCCTTTGATCAGGAGCAACATCCGTTCTCATCCAAGCGCGTTCGACATCGAGACCGCCCAGAGAAAGGGTATAATGCAGTCGACGACGGACAAAGTGAGCGCCCAAGAGTATGGAAGACATCCAAAAAGAAACTCGCCGAGAAACAAGACAATGGCGTTTACCAAGCACGCCACCAAAGGCAGTGATAACCACAATGCCACCTGTAGATAGCCAACGCCAAGTAATGCACATGCAACTCGATCCAATGCCCAAAACAATGCAGTTGCAAGAACGTTGCGAGATTGGAGACCATGAGGAGATCAAAGATCTAGGACATCAAAGCCTTAACCTTCTCTCGCTCGGAAGAGATATCGGCCTGCAACCTCCTAGTCTGCCGCATCGCCTCGTCTCTCTCAGCCTGCAGTTCCGCAACCTCTATCTGCGCCATGTTCATCCTACTAACCACCTCTCTCATCTCCCTATCTGCCTCCCGCAACGCCCTCTCCAGGTCCAGCACCCTCTTCTCCAACGACCCCGTCTGACCCGCCTGCCCTATGCTCATTGCCAAACCTCCACTCATCCTCTCCAGCCTCGGACTCTTCCTTGCAAACAACGGCGACAACGGCGTCGCGGGTCCCAATTTCGCCGGCGTCAAGAGCCCCGCCTTCGCGCGTTGAAGCTGCACATTGTGGCTCTCATGAAGCTGTTTTACCTCCTCTTCATGGCTCGCGACGACCTCCTCAGAGTACTGCTGCGCGCTCATCAGACTATCCTCCAGCGTCTTCAGCTCGCCTTGCATCTCCCCTATGCGCGCGGCAGCCGCTTTCTGCTGGCGCTCACCGCGTTCAATGGCCTCGGCGAGGCGGGAGCGGAGGCCGCTGTTTGAGTGGATCTGCTGCTGGACTTGGGAGGCGAGGTCGTCCATACGGGTGGCAGAGGCGTAGAGCTGGGCGGCCAAGGTCTGTTCTTTGCTTAGGTGGTCGAGCTCTGAGCGTTGCAGGTCGCGAGCTTGGCGGCGGTAGGCTTCGGCTTCGCGCTGCGCTGTGTCCCGTTCTGCTTCGGCGGAGGAGATGCTTTGTTTCAGAAGCTCCATAGTACGCTCGGCTTCGAGGCTGCCTGGACCAACGATGTCTTCGTTTTCGATTTCTTTAATTCGGGCTAGAGATAGGGCATGTGTAGTCTGTAGCTCGTTGTACGCCTTGTCGAGCGGAGAAGTCGCCGGCACATCCAGACTGGTCGAGTTGTCCTCCGTAGAGTGCGGCTGCTCTGGTATGAAGATGTCGCGCTCTTGGAGTAGCCCACGGAGCCCTGCAGTCTCCTGCTCAGCCCGATCGAGATCCATTTTGAGACCACTCAAACCCTTCTCACACCGCCATTTCTGCTCCAGAGCGTCGTCCGCACGGCGGCGCAACTGACTTACTTCTTCCCTGAGATGGATGACCTCTCTGGAGAAGGTTGTTCGACGCGGTGCAAGATTGTTGAGAGCCCTGTCTCTCTCACGCTCCAGAGCTCGCATCTGTCTTGCATGTCCCTTCGCTTGATAGCCTTGCCGCTCGATGAGCTCCTTGAGAGCGCGATGGAGAGCATCACGTTGATCTTCAATATCTTTGATCCTCTCAGAGAAACCGTCACGTGCTTCTGCAACGTTTCTGTCTTTTACAGATGCAGATCGCGACAAAGTGCCTCTTCTCGAACCGATGGCTGGACTTCTGGGAAGGGAAGCCGACCTGGTCAGGCTGTTCCCCGGTGAACTAGACCTAAGATGCGGCTCATCTTCCTCAGTGATCGACGTGAAACGCGACTGCTGCTGCTGCATTTCCAACTGCATCCTCCTCGCATTCACGAGTGTTTGATTCTCATTCCTAAGAGCCTCAAGTTCCTGCTGCATCTTGGTATTCTCGTAAGTGAGGCTTTGCACCTCAGACCCTTCAGCTTCGAGGACTTCCAGACGAGCTTGCATCTCTGGAACAACTTCATCCCGGAGATTGTCCCTCTCATCTCGATAACGCTCCATGTCCTGTTGGAGTGCCGCTAGTAAATCATTAAAATTCTCTTTCAGCTGCCGCTCTTCGTTTAGCTGCCGGCGGGCGCCCTGAAAGGCAGTTTGGATGTCCTCTGTGCGGTCATGTTCGGCTGTAGGTTCCTTCTGCTTAGCCACTCCCCTCTCCAGCTTTTCTTCTAGCTGTTGCACCTGCTCCTCGAGATCTCTTCGCCGTCTCAACTCGTCCTGGAGTCTCTGCGCCATTTTCACTTTGAGCGATGCCTTCTCCTGTTCGGCCTTCCTCCGCAGCCTTTCTAACTCCTCGATCTTCGTATCACTTTCACCAACGGGTAATCGAATGGAGCTCGCACCCGAATCGGAGAAGTAATCGCTGGTTCGACGACTAATATCCGGCACTGTGACTCCTACTTCGGACTTTAACCGTTCGATCTCGTCCTCCAAATCCATCTCCCGCCGTATGGAATGTGCTAGCTCTGTGCTGACCTCGCGAAGTTCTCGCTCAAGCTGCTCGACATGCGCATTCACACCGGGTGAATGAGATAGCAGAGGTGTTCCAGGGACAGTAAAGTAGGATGGTTCCGCCGCTGCATTGGCCCTGGGAATATTCAGAGCAGCCGGTGCTAGCGGAGCAGAGTGAGAGTTCCTACCGTAGCTTTGTCTACTCAATGATGGTGATGGTGCTGGTGATAACGATCTAGTAGAGAAAGTAGTGGTAGGTGATTCTGTGCCAAGCGATTGTGAAGTCTTCCATCCAAAGAACGATGTGAGCTTCTGGCCCGACGATGGAGGCTGCTTCTCTTCGGCCATCGCGTTCATCAACCCATAAACTTCCTCCTCTTCGGTGGCCTTTGCCGTGCCGTCAAACTGTAGTGTCACATTCGGAGGCCTTGTCGAGTTGATGGAGGTTATGGTCGGTGACCGACTGTGTGTACGCTCCGTCGCTTGATCATGCTCTTCCTCTGAATCCGAAACTGAGGCTCGAGCGGTATGGTAGCTGGTAATAGCACGGTCGTAGCGTGGTCTGACAGCGGAGACTGATGTTTGTCTGTCATCGGAATTAGGTATAGAGCTTTGTCCATGTGCTTCCAATAGCGCCAACTGTGATCCGGTCAGATGGGGTCGCGCCCGCGGTAATAGGGGAGTTTGGCCATGTGGATATCTGCAGGATGTTTGATCAGCAATGCGCCGGTACATGAAGTATACATGCGGAAACCAACCTGTCTAGATCCCTTGGCATGAAATCCATCGCTGCACCATTCAATGGTGGAGACAGTGCTACCACAGGCCGATAGGAGCTCAGCAGCGGAGGACTGTCTATGGAGAAGGACCTTTGGGGAAAGTGTGGTCTGCTCTCTCCATTGTGGAGCTTCGTCAGATCTTCCGCAGACGAGTATCGCGTGGCTACCGGCGAAGCCTCAAGGGGTAAGGGCTTTCTCCGTATGGATGGTGTGCCAGGTACGGATGATGTCTGTGCCCGGAACGCGGCGAAAGACTGTATAGCTATCGGTGCGATGGGTGTCTGCTTCTGTCGCGTGTGAGGTGGGCCAGTCGATGGCACTGTATCTGTGTCCTGAGAGAGCTGTAAGGGGAATCGCTGGGGTCGCATTGTTCCTCATTAGGGATTGTCGCCGACCAGACTTGCGCTCGGCATCTAGACAGATACGGTTGCGATGGCGCGAGGATCAGGAGTCTTGATAGCTAGGTCAGTGCAAGTACAATTAGAAAGGAGCGACTGCGGAGTGCAGCTAAAGTGGGTCAAGTCGCGCCTGGCGCCTCGAGCTCATGTTTTCACCTGCATGGCGTTCATCTTGGGGAGCCGCACGTCGATTGGCTGAAGAGGTTGGAAGAATCGAAACTCGTTCCTGCCGATCCCTGAGGCACGCAGGGGTTCATCTATGGTTTGCATGGACATCACAAGCTGGAATAAAGAATTACTGTCGCTGAGTCGGCGCTGATGTTGCAACTCAAATGAAGTGATAGGTGAACATGTATGTTCTCCAGGAAACTTCACTGTCTGGTACACAACCGCATGGTCAGGATGTTCTCGCTGTCATGATCCGGTCAACAGCTCCGCTTTGGTTACTACCCCAAAAGACGCTGTATGACCAACTACAATGCCTCTCGTACGAAGGTAAATCCGCTGACTGTTGAACATAAGCCGAAACACTTGTAAGGAACGCATGTTCAATTCGTCTGAGGTGGATCAACCCTTGCTAGTACCACCGGATGTCCCCGCAATTCTCCATAGATGCAAACAGGCCAATTCACTACTCAATTCACCAACCCTTCTCACATCCAAGTTCCAGCAACCAGCAGCAGGCTGTAGCATCTGCTTCGTAGCAGGTGCCTTCCTAATACCAATGGCATATCATCCCCCGCACCCATCTCAATCTCAGTTCCAGTTCGACCCATCCACTCCTCCCCCTCCTCCACCAAAACCTTCGACACACTCTAGCGG
>JAKLMF010000263.1:0-21154 GCA_022813555.1 Botryosphaeria agaves | reverse complement strand
AATCGATGAAACTCCTCTAATTACTGAACACCTATCTCAATGGTCCTCCCACCAACTCGCAGGTACTGGAAGGAGGCGTGCTCATGCATCCTCGCCTGAGCAAAGTATCCAACAGCATGCAGATAGGGTTCTTCAAATCGAACCTATCGGTATTGCTCGTCCTCTAGGAAGGGTTGTGCCTAGTCATTCACGTGCCTATTCCTCCGAGGCAGCGCAATTGGAAATTTACGGTGTTAATGGACATGGTGTTCGACTGAGGAGATTCCCCTGAGGCTGCCCAAAGTAATGTTGGCGGAGGGAACATAATAGAACGGAGGTACTCAGTAAGCGTGAACGATGATCAAATTACCGCGCTGAGACGTTCTGGCTATAACAGCTTTCGAACTGAAGGGGTATGGAGGTGGTCATCTTGAGTCTATAACTCGATTGTACTTGAACGCCATATATTATTAACATTGACTAGATTATGAAAGAAAAGTGCGCCCAGTCTGTCGTGCACCTGTGAAGGTCTCCCAGAAAACACCTCGTCCATGCATGGTGGAAGCATGAGCGAACGCGCTCATGACTAACAAACGGACCTTTGTAATCCACCTGTATCGTGTCCTGTCCATCTGATCTACGTCTCATCAAGAATACTCAACAAGTCCCTCAAACCCGTGTTTTGCATTACTATAAGCGAGAGTGACCTAAACCATGAATGAGGGCTATCCAAGTTGCTACCCATTGTATGGAAGCAAGGCTTAGCTAGGCGTGTGTTCATGATCGTACGCACCCTTGGCGAACTTTCAGTCAACTGACAATTGGAATATGACAATGAGGAAGACCGGATCCAAACGCCGTAGAGGTGGTTGGCAACGATTTCGTGGAGCTTTTGATCAACGAGTCGAACATCACATGAACAACATGGCACCGATTCAGTCTTGATTGACGAGCTGTGGGGGCGGTTAACCCTTACGACATAGGAATATCATGACAGCCTGAGAGCCTGAGTCGTTAAGCACTGTAACGTGAATGTATACTTGAGACATTGCATAAGAACATGCGTTTGGCTGATGGGAAGATTCCGGTCAAATGGCCTAACCTCCCTAAAAGCACAAATTAGTTTTGTGGTACGGAAGGGTCTTAAAGAGACTCAGGCTATATGGGACAGTCCAACTGTACTGTCACATAGGATAGAGGACATAGTTGGTATTACCTTTTCTTTTGACAAAGTCAAACTCATACTAGACCTGAGATTATGGGGACATCGCGAGACGTATGGGTCTGATGCAATGTATTTGCCAGGATGAAATTCTCGTCTGAGCTTGACGTAACACATGGAGGACATTCTGAGATGTTCGAGAAAGTGCCAGCCAGCGGAGGCAAATTTACAGGCCGTAGACATGCACTTCCAACTTGTCTGACGAAATGTCTATGTTAATGTGCTTCGTGGTGGTCTGGGACTGTACAGCGCCTCGAGTGGCCGTCTCCCCGCCTCTAAGCAGGATAGTCAATTTGCTGGGCCAGCGTGTCAGCCTCACGTCACCTGAGCATGCGACAGCCCATCGTCCTTGGAAGAGCGGAAGGAGCTGCACACAATTTCTTATGCACGATCACCTCGAAGCGCAGGGAACACAGTTGCCAACCCGACAGTTCGCAGCCTGCTCACCCTGGGAACCGGACAGAGGTATATTCCCAACCACCCCTGTCCTTGTCAATCCCGAAAAATTGGCTCATTTCGACCCAGGCGAAAAGACACCCACCGGCGCTCAGGACCCCCCGACGTCCCGGCAACCCGTCATTGACCGCAGCGGGGGGGCCCATAGCCCTGTCGTAAAAAACCGTTTCTTGACAGGGACCGGGCTCCGGCCGAGACAGGAGGAGGCAAAAAGCCATGTGGATCTGGGGAAACAAGGGGCTGAGCCCTGGCCAGCAATTTCCGTCATATCCGATTTACGACGCGCGGATCGGACCGTAAGCGACGGAGGACAGGGACAGGGATAGGGGGACGGGAGTAAGACAGGGTGATGTAAGCGATATCGACTTTCTGGGATCGACGGGATTTACGAGGTGTCTCATCTCGGGCGAGGGTGGATGGTATCGCGAGACATTGAGGGATATATTGGGGGAGATACAGATCTGTAGGTCTCAGTGTTAAGGTTTTTCTAGAAGTGTTTCATCTCGCTTGAGAGGACGCGAGATGGGCTGGCGTGTGTGCATGTTTTGGAGTTGTTCCCATGGTAAGACATCAAGTGGACTATGGCGAGATCCGTGGTAACTTGTCCGCAATGTGTCTTCGAGAAGGTTTGGGCACGCGGTGTCCTTGAGTTGATAGTAGGGTTATTGATGCAGGTTATCTAGTTCCCTGCTATGTGCAGTCTAAGACAAGAGCACATTAATGAGTGCAGTGGTATTCCCCATGAGTGTTTCCAGATGTTGCCCAATCATACGCCATCCAACCCCAGCCCTGCGCCTTCCATACATGCGAATAGAAAGATAGATGTTGTCAGTGGAAGCACCAATACAGCAGATGTAGAAAGCAAAACCATGAGGTGAACCCAAACTAGATCCAAGTTAACATATAAGAAATCATGCAGCGGTGGTGAGGTAGCTGCGCAGCCTGAAGAAGAACGAGCGCAAGAAGGTAGGCCAAGCCTTCGACCCACGTACCCAGACAAGCAACGAGATGGGCCAGCGGCGGCGAGATTGTTCCATCGTGACAGTGACAGAGACCGATGGCTCGACCTTTGCACTGGCCGCGGCAACATTCTCCCGCAGTACCCGCCTCAGCGTCTTGCCTGTGGAGTTCTTGGGGATGGAGTCCGTGAACACGATCTGCTCCGGCACCTTGTAGTTGGCCAAAGTTTGGCGCAGGAAGGCCTTGATGGCCTTGTCAGTGGTCTTGAGGCTGGCAGGCTTGAGCACCACGTAAGCACGAGCGACCTCGTGCGCGTCTTCGCCGGACTGCACGCCGATGACGGCTGCGTCGACAATGTCAGGGTGGGTGAGTAGAGCACCCTCGACTTCGGCAGGGCTGACCTGCCAGCCGCGCACCTTGATGAGCTCCTTCTTGCGGTCGATGATGAAGCATCTGCCATCCTTGACATAGCCAACGTCACCAGAGGCCAACCAGCCGCTCCGGTCGATGGTCTCTGCGGTGGCCTTGGGGTTGCTGAGATAGCCAAGCATGAGATGAGGGCTGTTGATGAGCAGATTGCCGGTTGCACCGTCTTCGGTGAGTAAGTTTCCGTCGTCGTCGACAACCCTGTGATGCACATTAGTAAGTGTCACGACGAGTGTTGTTCGCAAGCGTATGAGGAGTGCACAGGGAAGTATGGCGGTGTGATGCTGTAGATCTGTGGCTAAACGCCCTCGCTTACAACACCATGCCAGGGTTCCCTGTTCGTGCGACGTTGGAGCCCAAGTCCGCGGTCAGGGTACGATCGCGAAACTTTGGCCCCACGCCGCACAAGATCCAAATAAGCTTAACATGAAGGATGAAGGATGGTACTTACCTAAGCTCAAACCCCTGAAGGGGACGACCAACGCTGTCGTCCAAGAGTCGCTCCGGCCACTGGCCCGCCGTCACCCAACCAGCTTCTGTCATGCCCCAGACCTGGTTGATCTGGGCATCTTGGTGCAGCACATTGTACATGGGAAGCTGGTTGGCGAACGTCACGCCGGCGCCGCCCATCCAGATCTGTCGAAGCGAGCGCATGCCCTCTTTCGTGCAGAATGGTGAGTTGGGAATTCCTACGAGCACTGGTGGTGGCATCCACGTCTCGCTGATCTCGAACTGCTCGATGGCCTGGATGTATTGCCGCATGTCGAACCGGCGCATGATATAGGTGGGATAACCCGCATGGATACTGGCGGGGACAATCGGTGTAGCGAAGACATGGAATGGCGGCAGCGCTGTTAGCCGACGCACATTGTACGTCAAGTCTGGGTCGCTGCATCTCAGAGCAGCCTGCGTCTGGTGATAGGAGTGAGATAGCATGGCAAGCTTCGGTAGTCCGGAGGTGCCGCTGGTGGAGGCATAAGAAGCAACAGTCGTGGTTGGGTCATCTACAGTCACCCAATCACGCTCACCGTGCTGTAAGAGGGTGCTCCAGGACTGGAGGTCGTCGTGGGTGTTCTTGTCATGAATGTCGAAGACGAAGATCTTAGACTTGGGCAGTCCGTACTCCTCGGCTGCAGCCAGTGCAGCCTCGAGAAGCTGGGGCTCCACAATCATGAGCTTCGCCTTTGACAGCTTGAGATGGTGGACTAGCTCGTGGACGGTGTACGCGGGGTTAACACCAGTGAACCTCGCGCCAGCGCCCATGATGCCAAGGTAAAGGACATTGTAGAGTATCTGGTAAGCTATGTTAGCGGCTACATCTTCTCTCGTGGGCTAGCGGGGCTCTTACATCGTTGAAACTGTCGACACAGACACAATCGCCAGGTTGCACTCCGGCGGCTGTTAAACCGCTCACGAGCTTCCGGACATACGTCCGAAGCTGGTTGAACGAGAGTGAGCGGGATGGCTCACATGGATCGATGAGCAACTGTGATATCTATTAGCATTTACGCGGTCAGGTGAGGAGGTTAGAGTGGACATACAGGCTTGTCGCGGTCCCAATCGTTCGTCTCTGGAGAGAACGTCCACGAGATTAGGTCTGCCATGGTAGAGACTGGGGGGGTGAGATCAGAGAGGATGCGAAGACTTGTGTCTGCTCGATATCAGGCGCCCTGCGCAGCTGATATTAGAAGGATCTCAGGCGGCCAAGAGGAAGGAAAGCGATCCGGGGAGACTATGCGATAGGTCCGAAGGGCGAGAGAGAATGACTACGCTAAGGTGATAGTTTGAAAAGGAGAAGGAGTCTGGAAGCTGAAGAATTAAGAGGCTTGTTAGATCAAAGAGAAATTGGGTCAACACATGGCTAATCAGGTTCGACTTCACTCTCATCGGCCGAACAACGCATGCGGCAGGAACACAACTCCTTGGTGCAAGAACAACGCTGATCAGGAGCGAGGCCGAATTCACAGCGGCGCCGCTGACTACTGCAGTCTAGTCGAGTACCGAGCGTGTGGACGATGCTGCAGAGTTGCATTTGCACTCAGACACTGCCCTCCAGGCCGCGTCCGATGGAAGTCGCCACGACTACGGGGTCGGCGGAATGCAAGATGCTCCTACAACCACCCCACCAAGAGTGCGCTCGAAACACGATAGGCGCAAGGACATCGCGGGCGATTCCCCGGCGAGACATGACGATGGAGGCTTCGACGCGGGCTGCAGCGAGGTACGATATCAGCCCATCAACGGGTAGCGCGGGAGGGGACGTTCGGTCCATGGCGAGTAGCGCATGTGAGGAACAGAGTAGGACAGCCTGATACCACCCTAGACGGCAGGTTTTGGAGAGAGTGGTGTCGGGGGAGGAGCTACTCGGTTGCTGTGCCACATCATATGATCTTGAGAAGGTCCGTGAACAGGTCGATGAACAGGTCTGGGAGAGGCATACGGCAACCGCCTTGGACAACCGCGTCCGAAGCACGTTCACGGCGCAGTAGCTGCGAGTCAGCCGTTCATTGTATGTGGCTAGCGAGCCGTGTATGCAGCAGAAACGGATGCAATCGATAGCTGCTGGGGCGCGAAAAGAAAGGGCAGTGCATGTACCTCCGCGCACACCGCTCCGACAAGGGGAGCAGACGCTAAAGGGGCGCGAGCGGGTGTTCTTCGAAGGGGCCGAAGTCGAGATTGGCGGGCTGAAGCAGCACTAGGCGAACGGCGCCGTCTTGGGGCACATCGACGGGCATTGATCTCAGCGACGGGCGCGCGCCCCTGCTCTCGATTGGGTGGTCAAGGCTTGCTTGCCGTCGGTTCTACCCACCCTTCCGGCTTACTGCATGCGCGCTAACTCGCAACTCTACTCTAACCTCACCACCATCAGTCCCAACTACCAGACACCTCTGCAGCGCCAGATGCGGTCTCTGCTCGTGCAGCATATGCTCCACTCGTTCGCCCACACAACCTGCTCCTCCATGCGATCGCAGTCCTTAGCATGTCTCACGCAGGACCGAATCTTGCTCGGCCTGACATCGCGATCCCCATGCACATGAGCCATCGAGTGGGCGTCTAGAATCCTTCAGCGTGCCGCATCCAGTCTCGCCAGATCAACCCGTGCTGGCTGACTCGCACGACGCCGTTGAGCCTGCTGCGGGTGAGAACCAGGCATTGCGCCATGGGAAGCAATGATGAATGTGGCATATATCGACAACTGTACACGTGGGATCGTATCGATCAGGCTGACCCTCGCCCCTGCAGTACCAGGTAGGGGGCCAGGGGCCGGCCTTGTGTTGCTTGCTTTCATTGTTTTCCCCGCGTCGGCGAACAATGTAGCATCGCTACCGATCGGTGACCTGCGTGGAGCAAGCGAAGCTGACTTCAAAGCCGGTTACGAATAGCTGAACCAGTCTGTCGGGTCGTTCGCCAGCACTGCCACTACTGTGGGATCCGACGACGCTCGTGAACGATGCGTTAGTTTCATGCAGGCTCCACCAAATGCGAAAGACACACCTACCGGATCACCCACCTGCCGCTTCTAGGCAGTACAATCGACATACGTTTTGGTGTTCAGATGACATTGCTAGTCATGAAATGGGGGGACGGAATGAAGATAGCTCGGGATGTACCTGATTTGCTGGGCGAGTGGAAGCCGGTTGGAAGGCCGATGGGCACAAACAACTCAGCACCTGAACGCCTCTGGACCCAGGTTGGATCAGCAATCTCATCTTTCCCTTGTCTCGCTCCTCAATCCTCGGTCCTATCACCGGGGGCATTGTATATATCTGTCCTGCGTTGTTCGCTTTGTGCACCCGGACGGGGAGCACTTCACCTTTGTCTGTAGCCTAGGTGTTACCTATCCATTGATCTTCCATATATTCACATCCCACCTTTCTCTTATTCTCTTCTACTGTCATTCTCCAATCTCACAGCCTCGTTCCTCACCTGAAGCGTCATGGACCCAAGCCATTCCGAGAAGCATTCAGAACCTCTGGTGGAGGAGCACCAGCTGGAGCTTAATTCTGAAGAGCAGTTTGAGACGATACCTTTAGAACAGGAAGGTGCTTCTCCAAAGAAGCAGGATGTCACAGTCGAGGAGCAAGAGGTCTCGAAAGAGCAGGCACAGCGGTCGCCTACTGATGGCAGCTTCTCTGCCGAGGAGTTCAAGCGGTACGAGCGCATGCTCAAGCACTCCAGCACAATCACCACATTGAGCGCCAGCACATTAGCTGGTGAGACCGAGAAGTCCTTCAGGGAGGCCAGTGTCACGGAGCTCGGCATATCTCCAACACAGTCGAGAACCACCAGCAAGGCGGCCCTCTCTTCATTCTCGCATCCTTCGACTCTATCATTAAACGCTTCTCCGGTACCAGAGAAGCGCCAGGGCCGTATGGTGCGCAACGTCCGGCACATCTCTTTCAATGTCTACCGGCGACTCTTCTCCGTCGTGTTCATTGCGAACATGATCGCCTTCATCGTAATGCTAGCGAAGAAGCGCCATGCCAGGGAACTAAACCTTTCCGACATCTCTACGGCTGCGTCAGCCAACCTGTTTGTAGCCATCATGATCCGGCAGGACTACCTGGTCAACTTCCTCTACCACATATGCTGGATTGTACCTCACTCCACACCACTTCGACTACGACGCATGCTTGCCAAGGTGTATGAGAACGGTGGTATCCACAGCGGAGCTGCCGTCGCCGGCACCATCTGGTTCATCCTTCTCACGGCTCTTCTTACGACCAAATTCGTGGACAATGTACTGCGCTCAATCCCGGCTCTGACCATCGCCTACGTCCTCCTGGTCCTCTTTGTCGGGATCATCTTCTTCGCTTACCCCACGCTACGAGGCATGTCGCACAACACCTTCGAGTACGTCCACCGCTTCGCCGGCTGGCTCTCTATCGGACTCTTCTGGGCCGAGATCCTCCTCCTCGCGCACGCCATGGCCGGTCAGACCAAGACTCACATGGGCATCGTCTTGATCAAAGAGCCAACCTTCTGGTTCCTCGTCCTCATCACCTTCCACATAATCCTCCCATGGCTGCGCCTGCGCCACGTCGAGTTCCAGCCCGAGAAACTCTCCGACCACGCTCTGCGCCTGCACTTCGGCATGAAGCTGGCGCCTTTCAGCGGCCTGGCCATCTCCGACTCTCCGTTGACAGAGTGGCATCCCTTCGCGACCTTCCCTGCAGTCGAGGGCAATGGCGGGTCCATGATCATCTCCCACGCCGGTGATTGGACCAAGAAGACCATCATGAACCCATCCACCCGCTACTGGGTCAAAGGCGTGCCCAAGACCGGCGTGCTCTCCATGGCCACCGTCTTCAGGCGCTGCGTCATCGTCACCACAGGCTCGGGCATTGGGCCCTGCCTGTCTTTCCTCACCGACCCGCGCGGCGCCCGCACAAAGTGCCGGCTGCTGTGGAGCACGCCCAGCCCGCTGGCGACGTACGGGCAGACGATTGTGGACGCGGTGCAGGGCGCTGACCGAGATGCTGTCATCATTGACACGCGGGCGGCGGGACGGCCGAACATGGTGCAGCTTACGTACCAGTTGTACCTTGAGTCTGGAGCTGAGGCGGTGTTCGTGATAAGCAACCCCAAGCTTACGAGGAAGATTGTGTATGGGATGGAGAGTAGAGGTGTGCCTGCCTTTGGACCTATCTGGGACTCGTAGGTAAGGTGAGGGTGATGAGTACGAGGCATGTGTTTCGGAGTAGAATGATTGTATGGCATGGGGTGGAGTTCAAAACAGGCGTCACGTTGGAGTAGACCAGATTGTTTTGGTTATGTTCGCTCATGGTTATGGAGTCATGGAGTTGGATACAGAATGGGTTTGTTGGATTTATTGATACACCACACTATTAGACTTAGTCGCTTTCCTGTCGCTACTCGTTCTCTTCCAGCTACTCGTTCCCTTCCAGCTGTCTAGATAGCTGTAGGCACGTTCGAAATATTCTTAATTCTCACAATTAGTTCCTCGCATCTGTGAATTTGCTTGTCCTGTCAGAATGGTCCTGACACCAGTAAGATCATGACATTAGCAGTTCCTCCAAAGGTATCTCGCTGCATCAGCATACAATGTTGTTACTCCATCGCGGCTCGGGGAACTCGGCATTTTGAAGTGCAGAGCAGACCCTGGCGGCAGATCGGCGACATCACCGTACGTTCGCCACCACTCGCGGAGACTTCGACAACTGCACGCCTTAAACCACCATCTGCCCTCTCAAGCAACGAGCCTCTCCTCTCCTCCCAACAGTTTGTCTCTCTCCGCGATCGCAACCTCCAATCCGGCGCGCTCCAATGGCAGAAAAAGTGCGCAACTCCACCCCTCTACCCCGCCATCCCACTTTCCTTTTTCGGACTGTCAAGACTGATAACAGAATACCATCATAGAACCCTTCCTTTGTCCTCGAGTCGCCCGGCAACGTCAAGTTCGAAGACCGGCCAGTCCCCGAGCTCAAGTCGCCGCACGATGTCATCGTCCAGGTCAAGTGGACCGGCATCTGCGGCAGCGATGTGCGTACACACTCCCTTCTCCCGCCAGTCCAGCATCCCCCACGAATCCCACACACACACCTCTGCCCCAAACTCCCACCGCACACGCTGAGACAAACAACATGCTTAGGTGCACTACTGGGTCGCCGGCCGCATCGGCCACTTCATCGTCACCTCCCCCATGGTGCTCGGCCACGAATCCGCCGGCGTCATCCACTCCGTCGGCTCCGCCGTCACCACCCTCCAGCCCGGCGACCGCGTAGCCATGGAGCCCGGCGTCCCGTGCCGGCGCTGCGTGCGCTGCAAAGAGGGCAAATACAACCTCTGCCCCGAGATGGCGTTCGCGGCCACCCCGCCCTTCGACGGCACGCTGGCCAGATACTACGCGCTGCCGGAGGACTTCTGCTATAAGCTGCCTGAGGGTATGAGTCTGGAGGAGGGCGCGCTGGTGGAGCCGCTGAGCGTGGGGGTGCACATCTGTCGGCAGGCGAACATCAAGCCCGGGGAGAGCGTGGTGGTGTTTGGCGCGGGCCCGGTGGGGCTGCTGTGTTGTGCGGTGGCGAAGGCGTTTGGCGCGGGGAAGATTGTGAGCGTGGATATCAATGAGGAGAGGGTGGCGTTTGCGCAGAGGTATGCGGCGACGCATACGTTTCGGAGTCGGAAGGAAAGTCCGGAGGAGAGTGCGAAGAGGATGGTTGAGGAATGTGGGTTGGGGGAGGGGGCGGATGCGGTGATTGATGCGAGTGGGGCGGAGGTGTGTATTCAGACGGCTATTCATGCGTTGAGGGTCGGGGGGACGTATGGTACGTAAACGCTTTTTTTCCTTCTCTCCCTTACCCTGTTTATCAACAGCTTTGTCCTGTCGATATAGGGCTGTTGCTGATATTGGGTTACTGCTACAGTGCAAGGCGGCATGGGCAAGCCAGACATCACCTTCCCCATCGTGGCTATGTGCACGAAGGAGCTCAACCTGAAGGGCAGCTTCAGGTACGGCAGCGGCGACTACAAGCTTGCCGTCGACCTCGTTGCGAGCGGTAAGATCAACGTCAAGGAGCTCATTACGAACAAGGTCAAGTTCGAGGACGCGGAGAGTGCGTTCCAGGACGTCAAGGCTGGCAAGGGCATCAAAGTGTTGATTGAAGGGCCAAGCGGTTGAAGGATGGTGGTATGATGGGCTGTATTTACTGGAAACTCCAGGACTGTTGTTTAGCTATTATGAAATCATGAGCGGTTTCTGGGCTTGAGGTAGATTTGGTTTCGCAGCTGGCGAATGCTGCAATCGTCCCCGTCTGTATTCTATGGTCTATGGTTTATAGTCTACAGTCTAGGGTATGTCTATGGGTAGTTGCCGCGATGAAAAACGCAGATGCAGGAGAACATCACCTCCACCCCCACACCGACCACCAACATCGCACCTCCTGCAAGCCTTCGCTGCTCCCACTCCCCCAATCATCGTAGCCAACCTCTTCCCCCTGCTCTAAGATGCTCAGACCCATGGCATGCATACGCCCCTTGAAGTCATCTCTCTCGGGGGAATACGCCTCCCGCAACGGCAGCTCGATCACCACCCTCGCGCTCGGTTCTCGCAGAAGCCACCGGCCAATCGTCTGCACCAGCAGTCGCGGATGCTCTGGCGAGTACAAAGGATCTGCAGCGACAATGATGGGGAAACCAAGAGTGGGCGTGGCCAGTTGTTTCTCGCTCTCCATGGCATGCCCTATCATGCTCTCGGATGGTGGTGTCGGATTCCCGTCGAGTTCGGACCAGTCCAGTACCGAAGTGTATGCATAGCCGCCGCTCTGCTCGATGGCTGCGCAGTTGGCCGAGACGTTGGCTGCGAGATTTGACTCAATCTCTGGTAGGTCTGTTAGGCATACCGTTGCTCCAAGGACTGCTGCGGCCGCGATCCCAACGAGGCCAGTACCGGCTCCGAGTTCGAGTATTGTGTGTCTTTGAGACGCTGCCGAGGTCGGAAGTTGCAGAGTATGGAGCCGTTTTGCTAGCAAGTAGGACGATGCCCAAGTTTTGAACCCCAAATTGTCCGCTGTCAGCGCTGGCTCGTGGATGCTGACGTCGACGGATCCAGTATGCGTCGGGATGGAGAAAGTGCGGGACATGGCTGGCATGGCTGTCCGTCCGGAACGTTCGCTCAGGCGCAGGCTAGCTTGTTCCCATATCTCTTCCTTCTCTGCATCGTCTGCGATCCACCGCAAATCGCTTGCAACGATTCGAGTCAGATAGCCTGTCAACCCGTCCGGGTTGACGCGCCGTAGAGCTCGATCACCACTACCATGCGCCTTCTTGTCCTGTTTCCATTCCCCCGAATTGGCTCCGTCCCACGATGGCGGCTCTAAAGCAAGTAGTGATAGTGCATCAAGGAGAGCTCGTGCGGATGGTCTAGTGTATATTTGAGGCAAGTCAAAGACTGTCCGCGTTAGCAAAAACCCGTACAAACGCCAGCATCTATGGACTTACCATGTAGCAGCTCGCTGTCACTGAGCTCCTCATCATTACTGGCTTGCCGCATCGAGTTGAGAACGACCAGAGGACTCCGGCGTGACCACAAGCAGCCAAAACACCACGTTTGTCGACCAGCGAGGTGGAGGCGACCTCTCCAGCTAGGGGCCCACCATTGGAAACTTTTATAAATCGGTTCCTGAAAACGATGTCGCCGAATTGCCGAGGATCAACCGAAGTATTCTTCGAGATTTCTTGCTTCAGCCTTAGTCATCCTCCCCCGGCCCATATCATCGCGAAAGCGGTCGTCAGGGAGTGCATTCAACCGACCCTTCTTAAAGAATACGACTCTTTGGGCGGGCTCCATCAATCTCTCTTGAAGGTTGCCTTGAAGCCATAGTACGCCTGCTCCATATCAAACTGGAAATCCCTAACCTGATCTTCCGACAGCTTGTCCGCCGCCCTCATCTGGTTGAGCGTGATAAGCCACTGCACGATCTTGCCTTTGTTCTCGAACTCCACATCCGTGACTTTGTTGACCGATTGTATGACCTCGACTAGAAGCGGATGTAGCGCGTCCTTCTCGATCATGCCTATCTTGATGGCATCGAGCAGCGTGATGAAGTTCTCCGTGGCATCCATGACCAGTTTTGCGTCAGCTCCGCTGCCTTGGGCCGCCGGTCTGTGGGAGGGTTGCTCGACTGTTGCTGGAAGGCCGACGCGTAGGCGCTCTGTTGCTCGTGGGCATTCCATCTGGAAGGGCCCTGTTAGCCTCTTTCCACTGCAGATAGTATTCATTACAACCACTCACATTCCACTCGCGCTTGAATGTTTCAAGATCTCCGAATGCATTGGCGACGACCTCGTCCGCGAGATTGGACTTGTACTGCTTGAGAAGCCGGCTGCATGTCTCGGTATACTCGGTCTCATTGATCGAATCCTTCAAATACGCGCGCTCGACCGCGTCAAGAGTGATGATGATGCTGTAGATCTCCGCCAGAGAATCATATAAATCTCGCTCCGCGCTGGTAGCGGCTAGCTTGACTTCCTAGTCACTGTCAGCAATGGTGCTCTTTACAGCCAGCGCGATACCCACCTCATCCAGATTTATGGTCGCGGATAATGAGGAAGTCGGCGTGTAACTGTACGGCGTGGGCGCATACGCCAACTGCCGCGACGGATACATGGTGTGAGCCATGTCAGACACGTCGATGGTTGTTCGGGCCTGGTTGGTCTGCGGAGGACGAATCTCCTCCGCACTCCCATGCTCACAGTCTTGGCGCGGCTTGTAGCGAACAGAAATTTCGGGCGACCATCCAGCCAGCAACAACCACGAGAACGCCATGGCGCAGACTAAGGCTACGAAGAAGTTCGAGAGGAATCATCTGAAGGATACATTGAAGCGCCGCAAGGAAGGCCAGAAGATCAAACAGAAGCAGCAGATCAAGGCGAAGCGGAAAGCGAGAAACGCAGACGACAACAGGCCCGCCGACGATGTCGCGGATGAGGGCAAGCCTGCGCGGGCCGCTAAGGCTGACAAGAGCGACAATGCTCTCGCGAACATGAGCGTGGATGACTTCTTCCAAGGAGGCTTCGATATTCTGAAAGACCAGAAGAAGAAACCGAAGAAAGCATCCGCGCCGCAGAAAGAGGTCGCACCAAAGACAGGCAAGCGGAAGCGTACTGAGCGCCAAGAGGAGGACGAAGGTGCTTCGTCCGCAGAGTCTGTGGAGGAGAACCCCGTCATGGACGGAAGTGCTTCAGAAGCCGAGTCAGAAGATGACATGGACGACCACAAGGCGCAGCTCGATGCACTGGCCAAGAAGGATCCCGAGTTCTACAAGTATTTGCAGGAGAACGATGCAGAGCTTCTCGACTTTGCTGAGGATGCCGACCTGGCTGAGATCGATGCGTTGAGTGGTAGTGAAGACGAGGCTCCTAAGAAGAAGCGGAAGAAGGACAAGAAGGGCAAGAAGGCTGAACCTGAGTCGGATGAGGATGAGGAGGGGGCGAGTAATGAGGTGACAAAGGCTATGGTTAAGAAATGGCAGAAAGCGATGGCGGAGCAGCACTCTCTGCGTTCTACGAGGGAGGTTGTGTTCGCATTTCGAGCGGCGGCGCATATCAATGAAGATGATGGAAAGGAGTACAAATACTCGATATCGAATCCTGACGGTAAGCAGAGCTGTTTTGAGGCACTATCGTAATATTGCTAATTTCGTGTAGTATACCACGAGCTGTTGGTAGCTGCATTGAATCACATACCGGATGTTCTTCAGCACCATCTGCCCATCAAGGAAACCGCCGGCGGCAAGATGTAAGTAGACGGTCTTCTACTGCTTAGACACACCTGCTCACGAATTCTAGTCGCGTCCCCACGGACACAAAGAAGTATCGGACATTGACTCCTTTGCTCAAGTCGCATGCGACTTCCATCCAACACCTCCTGGACAACCTCTCCGACGCCGCCACCCTCCGCCTGACTCTATCCTCACTCCTCCCCCTCCTCCCCTACATCCTCTCCTTCAAAAAGCTCGTCCGCGACCTCTGCCGAACAGTCGTCTCAATCTGGTCCACTCCCTCCAACACCGAAGCCACCCGCATCGCCGCCTTCCTCATCCTGCGCCGACTCACCGTAATCAGCGATCCCGGGATCAAAGAAGCCGTCCTCAAAACCACCTACCAAGGCCTCATCCGCGGCAGCCGCAGCACCACCATCCACACCCTCTCACACATCAACCTGATGAAGAACTCCGCCGCCGAGCTCTGGGCGCTGGACGCCCAGGTCGGCTACACCACCGGCTTCACCTTCATCCGGCAACTCGCCATCCACCTGCGCTCCTCCATCACCAACCCGGCCAAAGACGCCTACAAGCAAGTCTACAACTGGCAGTACGCGCACAGCCTGGACTTCTGGTCGCGCGTGCTGGCCGCGCACTGCGATCCCTTGCGCGAAGCGCAGGACGGCAAGCCCTCGCCGCTGCGCCCGCTGATCTACCCGGTCGTGCAGGTGACGCTGGGCGCCATGCGGCTGATCCCGACGGCGGCGTACTTCCCGCTGCGCTTCCAGCTCGTGCGGGCGCTGCTGCGGCTCAGCCTGGCGACGGGTGCGTACGTGCCGCTGGCGCCGGCGCTGTGGGAGGTGCTCGGCTCGGCGGAGATGAAGAGGCCGGCGAAGCCGAGCACGCTGCGGCCGCTGGACTTCGCGACGAGCGTCCGGGCCGCGAAGAGTTATTTGCGGACGCGGGTGTACCAGGATGGCGTGGGCGAGCAGGTGGTCGAGCTGCTGGCGGAGTTCTTCGTGCTGTGGGCGAAGAACGTCGCGTTTCCGGAGCTGGCGCTGCCGGTGGTGGTGATGCTGAAGCGGTGGTTGAAGGACGTGGGGGGGAGTAGGAGCAAGGGGAAGGGCAAGAACCAGAGCGTTGGCAGCAATGGTGGGAATAAGAATGGGAAGGTGAACAGCTTGGTCGCGCTGCTGGTGCAGAAATTGGAAGCGAACGCCCGCTGGATTGAGGAGAGGAGGGCCAAGGTGGACTTTGCGCCGAACGACCGCGCGGGGGTTGAGGGCTTTTTGAAGGATGTGGAGTGGGAGAAGACGCCGTTGGGGGCGTTTGTGGTGGGGCAGAGGAAGACGAGGGATGAGAAGGCTAAGGTGTTGGAGGAGGGAAGAAGGCAGGAGGAGGAGAGGAGGAGGGCGGAGAGGGAGGGCGATGATCAGGAGATGGAGGAAGGTGGGTTTGAGGATGCTGACAGCGAGAGTGAGGATGAGGTTGATGGGGTTGATGCTGATGAAGACGAGGAAGAGGACGACGAGTAGCTGGTTACTCGGTCTGTATGTCAGTATCGTACAGTGGGTAGGCCCAGTCGTAGACCTGTTCGAATCGCACTCAAGGCGAGGAAGGCATAGCAATATGCTCTTCGATGTATTCCTCCGTACCTGTTTTCCGATGGTGTGACATGCATATCTGCACAAAGTAGTCGCTTTCTCACATGCCAACAGCGTCCATTTCTATGGTACTCAAATGTATGAAAATTCCCTCCTCTGCCGCGTCCAGGTGAGCTCATAAGTCCTACAAAACAAACCCAAAACTACAATCATGATGCCCATTCGCCATACACCACCTAACTCCCCTCTCGTATCTCACAGCTTCACGAGCTCGCCTGCTCGTCCCCCCCACCAATCTCCTCCCCTTCCCTAGTACGTTCGCTCTCCGCATATGCCGGCGGCGGCAACTCCTCACCGCCATCGACCCAGACTCTGTTCAGCTCGTCCTCGATCTCCTGGCGCCTCTCCTTCCACTCCTCGACCTTGGCCAGCCGCTCGCGCAGCTCGGCGAGCTCCTTCTCGACGCTGGACTTCTCAGCCGATGTGCCGATGCGCTGGAAGTCCCACTCGTCGCCTGCGTCGCCGAGACCCAGGGTGAGGGTGTAGGTGTGGTAACGCTTTAGGGAGGCGCGGGTGGAGATGGTTATGAGTGCTGTCAAGTCGTTAGCCACGCAACTGCACACACCCCGCAGTACAGGTGAAAGTAGACTCACTAATCCCCTTCCCCTTCGCCCTCTCATAAAGCAGCCCCTCAACATCACTACTCACAGCGCTCGTCCCCTCATCCACAAACGCATACCGCGGCTCATGCCACAACAGCCTCGCAACCCCCATCCTCTGCTTCTCCCCGCCACTCAGCACATCCTTCCAATCCTTGCGGGTATCCCACCCGCCCTCCCTCTCGACCAGATACCCCAGCCTCGCCTCCTCCAGCACCTCCGCCAACTCCCTCTCCCGCCTGCCACCCTCCTTCATCTCAACTTCAGTATGCGGATAAATCACCTGGTCCCTCAGCGTGCCCGTGCTGAGGTACACGCGCTGCGGCAGGAACATGATGCCATCCTGCCCGACGTTGCGCGGGCGGGACACAAGACCCCGGTACGGGGGCCACAGCCCCGCAACGATGCGCGCGACGGCGCTCTTGCCGACGCCGTTCGCGCCCGTAATCAACAGATGCTCGCCCGCCCGCACGACAAAAGACAAGTTGTTCACCAGCTCGTCCCCGCCCATCGGGAACAGCGCAGGCGCGACGACGGGCACGTGCTCGAGCCGGACGCCGTCGAAGCCCTTGTGCACGGTGCCCTGGACGTCCGCCAGCGAGAACAGCTCGGGCCGGGTGGTGCCGGGGGGTGGGGGGTAGGCGTCGGCGTGGACGCGGTGCAGCGTCGAGATGAGGGTGTAGACGCGGGAGGTGTGGCCGGCGAGCTCCTGCAGGTCTTTGAGGGAGTACATCATGCGGCCGCCGGCGTCGGCGAGGGAGAGCATGAGGCGTTTGTTCGTGACGAAGTCTTTCATCCTGCTTCTCTCTCTTGCTGCCGTGCCGTTCTGTGGGGTGTTTGAGTTTGACGGGGCGACGAGTTCGGAGGCGCCGCCCAGCCCGCCCCACGCGGGGAAGAAGACGGGGAGGGAGGTGACGAGGTAGCCGAAGGCGGACCAGGAGTATTTTAGCACAAAGTCCTCGAGCATGTTGTACCTGATCTTCAGGCTGTAGATGCCTTCCATCCACCCCTTGAGCTCGCGGAACCCCTTCTCCAGGAACACGCGCTCCATGCCCTCGCCGCCGTAGAACGCGACCTCCTCCGCATTGGCGATGAGCCGGGAATGCAGGAAGCGGAAATCCCCCTCTTTGCGCCCTTCGACGGCCTTCAGCTTGCCGAAGGGCGGGGACAAGCGCCGCAGGATGGAGGCCGTCAGGAAGTAGTTTGCCAGCAGTCCGCTGAGCGCCAGCGGGCCCAGCGAGCGGTAGAGCTGGTAGTTGAAGACGAAGAGGTCGACGAGCGGTTTACCCAGAGATGAGTACAGCGATGCGGTGGAGGCGCAGAACAGCGTCAGGTCCTGCGTGATGAACTGGTCGGCCCCCTGTCCCACGCCGCCGTCGAGGTTCGAGAGCTTGTAGTAGTTGAGGTGGTCGTTGAGGTACAAGTCGTGGATATACCGCGTCAGCCGCGTGCGAAACGCGATCGAGACTTTCGACTGCAGGAACTTGATCATGGCGTTGGTGTAGGAGGCGAAGCTGCCGATGCCGCACCATTTCAGGATGCCCCAGAGGAAGGCCCTCCCGTTGCCCGCCACCAGGTCTCTTACGATCTCGCCGTCTAGACGCGCGACTACTAGGGAGAGGTATGTCCGCAGCATGAGGAACACGCCGTGGCTTAGTAGAAGGCCCGTCTCTTTGCTGTTCCAGCGCGGGATTACGATGTTCAGCAAGCTCAGGAACTGGTGTAGGAACGCCAGATTCAGCCCAGGCTTCGTCTGCGGCGGCGGGACCACCTGCGCGTAGCCATCACCTAGGCCTGCTGCCCGCGGTGGCTGCAGAAACAATCGCCTGTGTGCGTCGAAGGTGGTTGGTTTGGTAGGGTAGATGGTCACCTTGGATGTCGAGTTCTTGTAGGGAACGTAGATTGTCCGTGACCCGTCTTTGCCTTTTAGACCGGAGTTGCGGCGTAGCAGTCGTCGCCCCGTCTCTTTCTCTGCCTTTCGGCGCCGCCACCATTTGTTTCCGCCATAGCCGGCTGAGATGATGGAGAGGAGGAGGGTTAGGGTGGCTAATAGCTTGGTAGTGCGTGAGGTGCGCTTTAGACGGGAGCGTATGCGGGTTAGGTAATGTGTGTAGAGGGCGACGAGGGGGTCTTCGCTTTGACGGAGGGTGGACTGGGCAGCCATTGTGGTTACGCTGGACTGTTGAAGAGGCGTGCTATTGTTGGTCTGTCATCGCTGGAATGAAACGCGGAGGCGCGAGTATGTCTATTGTCAGGGAGAGTCTGCTTTAGTACGGGGTTTTCGTTGCGATAGCTGTGCTTCGAGATAGTCAGGTAGATGAGGACAGCTTGGAGAGTGTATAGCTATGGGCGACGGATGCTCGTGATGGGCTTGTGAGTGAGATGGAGCCTCGGTGGTTGTTGGCATGTGAATTTCCCCGGACTTCGGCTCGGAGCGCTCCTCACGTGTCATGATATCCCCACACGTGCGTCTGTCAACAACACCACTGCAACAAAAGCATATAGAAATCAAGATGTGAAGGTGCAGTATGATGCGGTTTCTGTCTAATCTACATTGAGCGGCAACGTTCGATCTATTTTTTGTTTTTCTGTTTTTTCAGGTTGTCCTCTACGCTAAGCAAATCTCTCCGTGTAAAGAAGTACACATTGTGATAGGAGAGTTCTGCCTAAGAAAGAACTGAGGACTTCCAAGAAGTCAGGAGCAAACAGATTGTGTAGAGCAAGTGCCAAGTCTCGCAGTATGATGAAGTGAGAATAGACGCGAGGTAAAGATCCGTCTTCCACCACCTGAGTTGAACGCGTCATCTAAGCAAGCATGTCTTTGTGACATCGTACAAACATGTCCCGCTCACAGTCCTCCCGGTAACCATTGGGCGTTGACTTTGCGGAGGCAGCTAATCGGTATCTGAGCTAGTAGCTCGTTTGCGACGTGAATACGAGATGGTTAGAGCCTTCAATTCCTTCTCCAGTTCCTCTTCCATTTCAGAGACGGCCTTGAAGGGACAACGTGTGCCGTCTGGGTTGAGCATGATGACGGGGTTGGTGTACGTTTCATCCACTTCATCGATCGTACGCTTCTTGCTTGATTTCTTGCTTGATTTCTTGCTCGCAGTCTTCTTATCGGCCTGGTCAAGCTGATTGACGGACTTGACGACGGCGAAGTCTCCTTTGATGCCGGACGGCTTCTCGTTGTAGATCTCGAAGTATGGAAGATCGTTCTCGGCGTAGGTTTTGGCCGTAACTGGGGTCGGTGGCGGAGGAATGCCAGTGATGCGCTCGAAGGTAGCCGAGTTCAGGATCTGGACGTTGAAGACGACGGTACGGTCTCTGTCCCATTTGTCGGGATCATAGGGATCACGGATGATGCTCTGCTTGATGAATCCGCCAGCAGCGATGCCCATCTGAGAGTGCTGCTGGGAACCGTCTCCGCCCCCTCTGAGGCGCAATACTAGGTGGAGTATGGAGCGCTATGATTGTTCCGTCAGTGCGACAACTACTTGCAAGAGTGATGATAGAATACCTCTTGCAGATTGTAACAACTCAGAGTACGGTCTAGTATTCGAGTCAGTCTGATTACTAACCATACTAACGATATGGGATGCCCACCTTTCTCAAGCTGTTTTCCAGCAAAGATAAGCCGCTGCTGGTCTGGTGGTATGTATTCCTGGTTCTGGATCATCAGCTCCGCCATGAGTACCGTCCAATCAAGTTTGACCATCAGAGTCAATGTCTTGCCGGTCAGAGTCTTGACATAGATCGGTACACTCCCTGGACCTTCACGGGACAAGCGGGACAAGGCGGCGCCTATGGCGTCACGCTCGATCCTCCCCTCCTCGGATAGTATGCTTGGTGTGACTTCGAACTGGAGACCACGAACGAACTCTTCACCAGTGACCTGCGCCTCAACGGAGTAGCCCGAGCCTATAGGCATGGCAACGAACTGTCTGACATGTCCGTCGCCACTAGCGATGCCATCTGTTATGGGATAATAGGTTAGCCTTTGCCCGTGTTTTCATAACGATGATCTTTCCGCAGGCGAAGGGCCTTCAGAGTAGACCAACTCTACTCATAAGGGAGCGGATATGATCTTACCGAGCCAGCGCTGCTTCGGTGTGACTACGTAGTCTTGCACGGAAGCCTGCTCGGCCACGAGCTTGAGGCGGCGTAACAGTGTCGCCGGAGTCTCGTTGACAGGTTCACCGGAGACAGCATTGACACCGCCCACATAGAGCTTGATTGCGAAGGGCTCGTCCGAGTGAAAGTTGATCCACATGGCTTCACGCTGGTACATCGGGAAGAAGACTCCTCCCTTGGCACTCACGTCGGCCGGCAACTTATCCGTGTAGTCTGCTACAGAGTAGAGTGGGAAGTCTCCTAGGTCCGGTGGCAGGTTGGAGACGTTGGCATTGTCGGAGACTCTAATTGTTCGCTGGAAGGATATCTCTAGATGTCCGGCGTCGTCTGGCGCCTCGACCTCGATCGTGCCGAAAGAGTGTGTCTCTCCATCAGGACGGCCTAGTTGAACCTTGCAGGGCTCAGCGTCCATGTCAGCGCTGACAGGATCGACTCGCTGCTTCTTCGTCATGTCGGCTTGATTGGGGGTTGGGAGTGTAAGAGGTATAGTGC
>JAKLMF010000262.1:0-21162 GCA_022813555.1 Botryosphaeria agaves | reverse complement strand
CGAGTCCCAGCCCTCCCATCACCGAGCCAACTCCAGCAGCTACCAGTGGTGCTGCCAGACCGCCCGTAACACCGATGATAGCAGCTCCAGCAACCGAAGCAAGCCCAACTTTCCACTTCCGACTGCTGGCGTTCTCCTCAGCCTTCTTCTTCGTCTCCTCATCCGCTGACATCTGGTCCGCTGCGTCCAGCAGGCTCCTTGCAACCTTCGCCTCATCTTCAGTGAGGAAGTCGATGGACAGGTCAAGACTGCTAGCCAGATAGAGCAGCAGTATCCTTGATTGCGCCGCATAGTGCTCAAGACTAAGCAGTAGCAGAAGCATTGCGTGGAGGATGAGCAGCCTCTTCTCCTCCTCAAGGTTGGCTAGCGGAGTAGATACAGGCGGATATAACTCGTGTAGAACATTCGTCACGCCCTTGTCCTGCCTTGGCGACGAGGAAGAAAGCCTTCTGGTCTTCCCAACATGTGATGACTGTGGCCGTGCTTCGTGTATCTGGCTCTTTGCCGTCTCTCTCGAGTTGACTACCTCGCCAACGCGCTGGAACACCTTGTCCCGCCAGTCGTCGAAGTGCTGGAGCGCCGCTTTCTTCAGCTCTTGCAGCTTCGGCTCGGACAGTTCCCTTTCCCGCTGCTCTTTCTCTCTCCGCTGCTTATCTACAGCCTCGACGTCGACATTGGAAGTGTCCAGGTTGGGGTTACGCATAGCATCGTCGCCAGATAAGTCGATGAGCGATTCTTCGGGTTTCGGATCTGGCTGCTGGCTGGAGAAAGCATCTGTTATAGTTTTGCGCATGGACTCGGTGCAATTGGCAATGAGAAGCGTCAGATCGCTCCGCTCTTGCGGTGTAGACAGTATTGTGGTTAGACTCTGGTCGTCGTCGGCAGGTTTCTCCTCTTTCGAGGCTCCTAGGAAGTTGGAAAACATGACTGTTGCTCGAATACAATGGGACTATGCTATTCTCAAAGCATTCAACCTGAGCAAGGACACTTTGTTATGGTTTATGTACACGGTTTCATTCACCATTGCGGCACAGAGCAGGGAACGCAATGACGTAGCGCGTTTCTACTCCTCGTGACTGCGCGATGCCGCGACGAACCGTTCACTCTGGTACCATATTTCTCAATTGTACATGAACTGATTCTATGCATAACCTCCGCACAGCATGTTTTTGCGCTCAAAAGACCACAATGTCCCCTTTTCTACGCCACCCCAAACCTACACGATCTTATCCTTGATGCTCTGCGCACTCGGCACAGTCTTCCGAAAGCTCTCCCTCCCCATCAACCCCTCAAAGTACCTCTTCAATCCCGGATGCCTCTCCTTCCACTGATAGTCCGGCCACCTAACCTCCAAATACCCACACACACTCCCCGCCGCAACGTCGGCCAACGTTAACTTATCCCCGATCATAAACTCCCTCTCCCCCACCCACTCCGCCAACGCCCTCATCCCCCCATCCACCTTCCTCAGCTGCCGCGCCTCCCACTCCGCACTCCGGCTAGCCCGCTGCTTCTCGAAGAACAGCAGCACCAGCGCGTCGCATATCCCGTCGCTCACAACCTCCACCTGTTTCGCGAAGAGCCGGGCATCCACGTCATCGGCTGGCGGCAGCAGAGGCGGGTCCGGGTATTTTGCTTCCAGCCACTCGAGGATGTAGTGGGACTCGTAGACGGGTTTGGCGGGCTCAGGGGGGATTAAGACGGGCAGTTTTTCGAGCGGGTTGTAGCGCGGGGTTTGGGTCGTGCTGTCCCAGGGCACTTCGGTGATGAGGTCGAAGGGGAGGGATTTTTCGTGCAGGGCGATGCGGACTTTGCGGGCGTAGGGGGAGGGGGTGGCGCTTATGAGCTTGAACATCTTTGGGAGTGAGCTTTGAGGGTTCAGTGTTTTGCTGATTTGGGATGCAGAGTTGGACAGACATATGTGCATGAATACCCCGGAGAAGGGTCCTTTTGCCCCGCGCGGGGTAAACCCGAGGGAGAACGATTGGTAAGGTCATATGGCTGGACAATTTTTTGACGCCGCCGACTACGGGAGTAGCTGGTTTCTGGTAGACTATCAACAAACTGAGGCTCAAGGCCTATAAGGTAAGTCTGTTTCCGGACCAGCTTCAATATTGAGTAAGTTGGCCCCCAGATGTTTCATTGTTGCTTCTAGCTCACATCCACTATGATCAGAAATGGATACAGCTGTTCGAACGCACACTACCCAATGAACCACACAAATTGTTCCTCACCTGTGAATCCTTCGTACATTCCTCCCAAAATCCAAAATCGATCTACGCCTTCCGCACAACGTAGCCTAGTCGAGGGAAGTGCAGCCTCAACCCGTTCTCAAGTTCAACGACCGTCTCTGTTCTGCTCAGACCCACGAGCTTTCCGACCTGCGGATGCGTTCCAGGCGTCGTATCAGTGGCTTCGACCGCCACCTTCGTGCCCTCCGAGAGACCTAGCGGATCCTGTGAATCGACTGACAAGCTGCTGACCGCATAATCAGACGACATAATCGCCTTGGTAGCCTCTTCGTCTGACAGCGTCTCGGGACTCGCAGTCGGGAGATTCTGGAGCCTTTCGAACCAACGTTAGCTGCAGGCGTTCAACACATTTTGGACGGTTACTCACCACTTGTGCACCTTGGGATACTCCTTCTCCGTAAACCCGTCCTGCTTCCCAAGTTCCATAACCAGCATCACCCATCGGAACACCCACACCGCATGCACGTCCGCCAGCGCCATCTTGTCGCCCCCAATCCACTGCCCGCCCTGCCCAAGAAACTCATTCTCAGCAGTATCCAAGATGTCCCTGAACTCGCCCAACGCACTCGGCCTTAACGTGCCAAAGTCCGGCCGACTCAGAATCGCTGAAACAGAGGTCAGTCGAGAGAAACCGAGAAGCGCACATTTTCAAAGTCCTCAAATCCAGAGCAACTCACGGAAAATGTTCTTCCTCTCCTCCGCAAACTCCTTGGTCACCAGCCCCTCCGGCACCAGCGGCAGACTGCTCCAGAACGCCCCTCCTCCAAAAGCCTCGTACGCCTTGTCCGCTGGACTCGTATTCAATGCTTTTGAGCCTGCGATTTCTTGTATCTTGTGGATGATGGCGTGGGTGTCGCAGTAGATGTCTTTCCCTACGGCCAGCACGGGGATGCGGCGATAGGTTATGCCTAGATTTTCGAGGGTCGGGCGCGGGATCACCGGGGGCTGGTCGCAGCGCTGGAAGGGGGTCTGGGTGCCGGCGAGGAGGAGGCGGACTTTTTGGCCGTAGGGGGAGAAGTCGTAGTCGAAGAGGATGAGGGGGGGAGACATTGTGGGCTGTGGATTGGTGTTGTGCGAGATTCTTGCGGCTTGAGAGATGCAAATGTTGAGATAGGAAATGCCAAAAGAGAGATTGACAGTTGTATCAGGTTCAGACTGAGTCAGTTGTTAAAGGAATTGTGGACGTCTTCAGGTCTTTACATGTCCAGGACCCCACCTTATGCAGGGTACGCTGGGTATTGGTGATGGTTTTGTCATCGTCAATCCAGATCTCCCTGCAGATCTCCATGTCAAGGGTGACTCGGATCTCGAACCATTGACCGGACTGCTTCTAGATCAAACACAGCATTGCCGTAGTTGATCATGTGTCAAAGCATGCTAACAAGCGGAGCTCACCCCGCTTTCTCGCCATGGACTTGTTGCCATAGCCATCTAGCTTCAGCATTCGAGCATTGTTCCTTACGGATAGGAGACCGGACGGCAGGCGGTGCAGAGAGAACATTGAAGGGTGGGGCAACGGCGATGTGGGGTCAAGCTTGCAGATGCAGGGTCCAATGAGCCCTCGATGTGCATGAGTCGTCGATCTTCTTGATCATCGAAGCTCCAGCACACGCTGCCAGTGTTGATAAAACACCTGAGCCGCGGAGTCTTGATCGTGATCTGCAACTCCACCAGAATACATGTACCAGGGCATCCATCATCGACGACACTAAGGTGCAAATGAGCAGCTAGAGACTCGCCCCTCTCCATCCGCCGTCTTTCTGTATATTTCACGATAAACCATCTTTCGAGCGCAGAGATCGTCCGAACCCACACCATCCACGCAACCGAAAATCCCACAAGACCACACACCCCTCCACCCCTCCACCATGCAACAGAAAGACATCCTCATCCTCGGCGCGGGCTGGACATCCACCTTCCTCATCCCCCTCCTCAACTCCCTTCACATCACCTACGCCGCCACCACCACCACCGGCCGCGACAATACCCTAAAATTCAAATTCGACCCCTCCCTCCCCCCCTCCTCCCAACTCTCCGCCTTCGCCGCCCTCCCCCCCGCCAAAACCATCCTCATCACCTTCCCCCTAACCGGCCCCGGCCAGTCCAAGCTGCTCGTGGAAACCTACAACACCACACACCCCCGCGCAACTGCGCGGTATATCCAATTGGGCTCCACAGGGATCTGGCAGATCGACCAGAAGGACATTTGGATCACTCGCAAATCCCCTTACAACCACGATAACGCACGCGCGATCGCCGAAGACGAGCTCCTCGCGCTCGGCGGCTGCGTGCTCAACCTCGCGGGGCTGTGGGGCGGCGCGCGGCAGCCGCGGAAGTGGGTGGATAGGGTGGCGCCGACGAAAGAGAAGGTCAAGGAGAAGAGCAGCTTGCATATGGTGCATGGGGGGGATGTGGCGAGGGCGGTGGTGGCGGTGCATGAGCGGTGGGAGGGGAAGGCCGGTGGCGAGAGGTGGATGGTGAGTGATGGGTTTGTGTATGATTGGTGGGCGTTGTGCGCGGGGTGGGGGGAGGAGGGGGAGGGGGAGGGGGATGGGGGTGATGATGCGGATGGGAGAAGGGGAGAGGGAGGAGAGCGGGGAGGGGAGGAAAAGCAGACGAAGCAGTGTAAGTGGGTTTATGAGTTGATGCAGGAGGAGGGTGTGAGGGCATTGCCGAGGAGTATGGAGACGCTGGGGAGGTGCTATGACAGTAGGGAGTTTTGGCAGACGTTTGGGATTGTGCCGTTGAAGGCGAGGATATGACACGCTTGGGTCGGCATAGGAATTTACGACAGAGGTACACGGTCCTCCATCATGATGTGCAACTTTCAGTCCTCCCACGATTCTACATGAATATGTCAATATGAGTTCGAGTCTCACCTGTATTGGGTCGATGGTGGTGTCGCAGGACTTCTTTGTTGTCTTTGGTCAGTTGTCTCGAAGCACGTGGCGGGATGTTTTCCATTGTTTCATCCACGTTGATACAACGGGCTTGACAAAGCCAACACGTACTGCTCTTTGTAGTATACTCGTCTCGTCTTACCACAACAAAGCAGCACGCCAGCTCCTCCCCGTATTCACTGTAGGTGGTGGAGATTGTCCATATACTAAAATATTCTTCCTTCGCCACCTCGTGTTCTTTCTGTAAGTTACCATCAATCTACAGCGTGCAAGAGGTCACGCTGATACCAAAATGCATTCAACCAGACTCTTTCTAACAGCGTTCCTACCAGTCGCCCTAGCCGGCTACGGCGGCGTCACCATCTTCAACGGCTGCCATTTCCCCATCTACGGCTTCACCACCACCGAGACCCTCGCCGTTACCACTCCCTCCACCATCTGGCCGGGCCAGTGGCACTGGGAGCCCTATCAATACCCCCAAACCGGTGGCACATCCATCAAGCTCTCCGCCTCCGCCCAGCTGGGTGGCCCCATCACGCAGCTCGAGTACAGCTTCGCAGGCGGGCTGATCTACTATGACATGTCTAACGTGAACTGTGGACCTACGAGCCAGTCGGACAAGGGTGCTTGCCCGTTTGTTGGGGGTGGGATGTTCTTGAAGAGTGATAATCCGAAGTGTCCGACCAAGAGGTGTGGGAATGGTGATCAGTATTGTGGGGAGGCGTATAATTTGCCAAATGACGATTGGGCGGTAGGCTCATGTGGGAACGATGGGAGTAATCTGGTTGTGTTTTTGTGTAAGGACTGGCCTGTCGATTAGGACGTAGCATCCCTTTGTGATGTATGCTGCACACTCCGGTGTCCCGATTGTAGAAGACCAGCTCTGTTAGTATGTTGTCAGAAATACCAAAAAATATGTGAGATATCTCCTTCTATAGTCTGAACATATATCCGTTTCTCTCATTCCTTCTCTCCTTTTGGTGCTCAGTATTATGGGTTCATCCGATGTTCGCTGTAGGAAGTTAGAGAGCCCCGGCCAGAACCTAGCCGAGACCCACCACAACGCACACTAACATAAACTATAATACATTGCGAGTTTTTCATCAACAACACAACAGCATCAGTGGTTTAGTGGTAAAATCCATCGTTGCCATCGATGGGCCCCGCGTTCGATTCGCGGCTGATGCATCGGAACTCGTTTTTTGTCCATCCGTCCTCGATGGCGTTGTCCGCAATGGTGGAGTCGTCCTCCAGGAGGGTCGGCCGCATACAATCTTTTGATCGAGATGTCCATCGCCAACATGCAATCCGCATTGGAACAGTTGCTTTTCGATGTTTCCAGACTCTGAGCTGCTTTGCTCGTGGTCCCTGCTCTTTTGCTTGTGTGCGCAGACGAAACCTTGGGGACTACAAGCATGCGCCTGGTCAAAACTCTTTTTAATCCCTCAGAGTTGCTATCGGCTGTCCGCAGGAAAAGTCCTATCAACAAAGTTTCTTTCGATGAAGTGTTTCCTGATGAAACACCTTTCGTCGTACCGTGGTCTTTCTCCGCTTCATAGCTCTTCAGCTGAGGGCGGAATCTCTACTCATCTGAGGAAATGACCTTCCATTCACTCAACCACCCGATCATAGGTTCCTAGAGGCGGTCCATTGTTCGCCAAAGGAAGTACAGACGCAGGTTTCAACCCTACACTAGACTGGATTTCCTGATAGCTTTGTTTGGTTCAAAGGAAAACAAATCGCTTCAAGGCTCCTGGAATCGTATGGCAGCGCGCCAGTAAGGTCGACGAGGATTGGACGGCCCTTCCAATCAACTGAGTGTCCGCACGGCTCCAGTAGTGAGCGATGCGGATCCGCAAGCGGCTGCTCGCGCGAACTGCAGTCTCGATAAGCTTATCCTTATCTTAGCGCCGATCTGGACCCTGAATCTCGAATCAGCGCGTCATGATCCAGATCCATCTCATCAATCCCGAAACACTCCTTCGCCTCTCTCTGTGAGTGTTCTCTCTGCCCCAATCCACTTCCTTCCACAGCATGCTCCTCCGCCCCCTCCCAACACGCACCCTCCTATCCAGCCTCTCCGCCGGAACCGCCGCCCTCGCCGCCGCCGCCACAATGTCCACCACCTCCACCCCCTCCTCCTCGTCCGCCGCCGCTCCCCCCCTAAACACCACCCCCTCCTTCCCCTCAAAACCCTACACCCCCCGCCACAAAACCTGGCCCTACACGCCCTCCGACTTCCGCCGCGAAGATGAGTCCTCCGACTCCACCTTCTACTCCGCCCCGCGCTTCGTCACCCACATCGACAATCACGCCATCTCCCAGCTCGGGAAGTACTACGCTGAAGCGCTCCCCCGCCACGGCCGCATCCTCGATTTCTGCAGTAGTTGGATCAGCCATTTCCCCCGGGAGCTGGAGGACGCGGTCAACAAGGGGGAGCTGCAGGTCGTGGGGATGGGGATGGAGGAGCGAGAGCTCAGGCGGAATGAGATGTTGACGGGGGGGAGGATATGCCAGGATCTGAATCGGCGGTCGGAGGTGCCGGAGGAGGTGGGGAGGTTGGATGCGGCGACGTGTGTGGTGTCGATTGATTATTTGGTGAAGCCGGTTGAGGTGCTGGGGAGTGTGAGGGAGAGGATGAGGGAGGGGGGGATGGTGCATTTGGTGGTTAGTAATCGGTGTTTTCCGACCAAGGCGGTGGGGAGGTGGTTGAGGGTTTCGGAGGAGGAGAGGCTGAGGATGGTGGGGGACTATTTGTGGTTTGCGGGGTGGAAAGACATTAGGATTTTTACGCTAAGCGATGGGAAGGCGGAGGATGGTGGGGGGAGTGGGCTGTTTGGGTGGTTTGCGGGGGGGACGGATCCGTTGTGGGTGGTGAGGGGGACGAAGGTTAGGGAGCAGGAGAGGGATGAGCTGTAGGTTATTCTGTAGCATTGCCTAAGGTGGGTATATCCAATCGACAGCCCTCTACAGCCTTCTATGACCAAAAGAACCCAACTCTAGAGCTACTACATCCATTCCATATATGCTCTGTGGTTACAAGGTCACGAGAGCTCCTCCGGAATGATCAGTCCATTGCCCAGCGTCCTGTGTCCATCCGGCACAGCAGCCGTTCCAAACCGCCATGGCCCCGTCTCATCCCGGCCATACCCGTATCCAAATCTTCTGATCGGTCGGAAGGCCGCTGCACCCTCACGTGGCACGACTTCATCCCAGAACCTCTTCGTGAAAAGCCGCTGGACGAATGCCACGACAGGCACCGCCCACACGATATTCGGCCTCTCACAAAGAGCCACAATCTCGGGGTGACCCTCCACCGGGTTTGGTGGTATATCTCCTCGAATCGCCAGACCATCATTTTCTGGATCGACGAGTAGCTTCCCGTCTGCCTTCTTGCTTATCCTCGTGATGCGAGGCGGAATAAAGGCACCCTCTGTAACGGTGAGCGTACTAAGTCGTTCGAAGCGGCAGTAATCTATGCGACCACCGAAGACAAGGTTCTCCCACGAGTAGCCGACCTCGCCAACGATCTCGTCTTCAAACCAGCGTTCAAAAGACGTGTCGTTCGTAGTCACCGCGTTATGGGCAACGTGAGTCAGCTCATGGACCAGAGCAACCGCAAAGAGGAAGCGGCGTTGCAGCGTAATATAGCTATTTGCGGGAGCTCGAAGTTCCTCGAGTTTCTCGTCGACGTAGTAGATCCTCGAGCCGCAGCCCTCTGGAAACCTTGAAGGCAGGTTCTCGTCGACCAAGGTGTATGTGATCGCGCCGGGGTCTGGCCGATACGCAGAGCCCAAACCGTCCTCCTCAGGCCCCTCGCTGACTGGATGAAAGCGGACACTGGGACCCAGTGAGAAGATCGCTAGTTTCGTCTGTGTACGTTCTGAAGGTAAGATGGGATCTTCTGGCCGGCGAAATTGGAACATGGGGAGCTCGTAGCGCCTTGATTCCTCCTCGACCTCGTTCTCCTGGCCAAAGAACATGGCGTGCCAGAAAGGCAAGAGGCACTCTGTCGTGATGAGCTGCGAGGCTAGACGTAGGACAGGTTCGAGCGTGTCGTAGGCGTCTGCCGGGAAGTTCTGCTCCCGGAAGACGGGGTGAATAGCGTTGTCTAAGTCACCAAGGTCGAGCTCGTCGTAGCTTGTTCCGTATGAAAAGAAGGGGTGATTACGTGCCGCCCAGGCGTAGAGAGCGTTGCTCGTAGTGCTCGTCATGGTTGTATGTTCAGACGTGCTCTATGTAGGACAGTAGACTCTGACTAGAGATTGGCTTTGTTGGTCGTTGAAAGATGCTTGAGAAGCAGAAGAATCAAAAGCCGGTTGGTGGTGAGAGAGAAGCAAAGCGAGGATGATATAAAAGGCTTGCAAAAGACAAGGTATTTATATTCAGTGGGTAACACATTAGATGGCTCATAAACAGAGTGAATGATAATGTTGCTCTTCACAGAAGATAGTGGAAGCAAGGATTAGGAAAGGATCCAATACGAAACGACGCTTCACGGGGAGGCCTTACCATACATATCCAATCTCGAAGGCTTGTTAGTGACTAACATGCTAGGAACGACTTGGTGCGTGAATGCTTCAAGAAAGCCATGCTCATTGGTTGATGACCTCTTGGAATCCGAGTCTACTCATTCACTGATCTAGGATATGGTCCGCAGTTGATACGGTTCCTCGACTAGCGTGACTCCAGCCGGCGCTTCTCACGCTTCACAGTTCCATGTTGAGGAGTAACCTTAACCTAACGCCACGTTGCCCTAGGCTGTGCTTTCCACCTCCTCAACCATCCTTCCAGTGAACGGCCTGGCTGGCCCTGCTGGAGCGGTACGGTTAAAGACTTGCCCCACTGGTGCGGCAAGCCATTCCTCAGGCACACCGATACTGCTTCCCTCGCGGTTCTGAACGTAGCGTACGTAAACAGGTGATGCCTTCTCTACCTCAGGCTCCTCTTCGTCATCCGCCATGATCCCAGTGGCACGACCACGGCGTTTTGGGGCTTGTTTCTTCAACAATCTGTTGATGGTGTCCATCTATATAAGTGTTAGTATGGTTTGCTTGAAAGGCAGAGACCATTTGGATTGCAAAGATGTGTATTTGCCATTCGTTTGTTGCTGGTCGACAAGCGCCAGAAGCAACAAGCATCAGACGCATGCTTACCTTCTCTTCTTCATTGCGCTTCTCGCTGAGGTTCTTCCTCCGCCTCGCCATCTCGGCTCTACGCATAGCGTGCTCCTCCGCGGTCAGGTGCTTCTTCTTTTGCGCTTCTGTAAGAGATTTTGGTCAGTAACAAATGTCTGGAGAACACACCAGACTGAACGAGCACGCATTGAACTAGCGTAGTTGTCACATACCATTAGATAGAGCCATCAAGCCTCCTTCGTACTCTTCATACGCTGCCCGTTGCCGTCTAGTCAGCTTGCTCAGATCAGGAGTGTTGCTGCGGCTCAGAGAGCCAGGAGTCTCATCGTCGTCATCCTCCTCCCCTTCGGCGTCCTCATCTTCGCCTTCGGCATCCTCTTCTTCGTCATCGTCTAGCTCCGAAAGCTCTTCATCGTCGTCGTCTTCTAGTGCCATCTCCTTTTCTTCGACGCTTGGCAGGTTCCTATCCTGAGCTGGTGTAAGGGTCACGGTTGGTTTTGAAGTGGATGCAACAGCCTTTGGCTTCCCGTATGGCAGGGGTGGCAGAGGTGCATCTTCCATGTCGACGTCTTCTTCACCGTCTGCATCCTCATCTTCGCCTTCCGCATCTTCATCGGCGTCCTCGTCCTCATCCTCCTCTTCGGGCTCCTCAATTTCTTCGTCTTCGTCTTCCTCGCTAGACTCCTCTATGATAGCCTTTCTGTTCCGCGAACTGCGCGGTCCAGTGACGGTCTCCCCGCAGTCGAGCTTGTCGCGAGAATTCAGTGTAATAGTAGGCTTCGGCATTCCACTAGTTGCTTCGCGCAGCTTGCTTGGGGGAGCTTTGACTGTGAGGCGGATCGATTGCTTTGGGTGCTCTGGCGAAACCGTCGGATTTCGTTCAATGGTTGTAGAAGATGAAGGCGCGGCTACCCCACGACGAGGACGTGAACTAGTCGGCGTCGCAGCACTGGGTCTGGTCAGAGAATCATTACGAGCTCGCAAGCGGCGCGTAGACATTTTGCTGAGTTGGAGGGACGAAATATGCAGAGAGAAAGTGAAATGAGAGGGATTGTGGTGGTGCGCGCTGCAGCACTGTTGCTTGCTGTAATGCTGATGGGGAAGCGAGGCGGTGATCGAGAGATGAGCAAATGGAAGGAGCGCGTAGAAGGATGGGTTCCCGGCGCATGTTGTACGCGGCGGCGAGATGCAATCCTCATCTACCAATCAGCCACATACCCATATGAATCTCCTTTGTTCGTCGGGACCATCCAATCGCTGTTTCCTTCTGAATCATCATACTCTGTGCTGAGCCGCCTCAGTCTTTTAGTTGGCCTTTCCGCCATGGCTGCAACAGCCTATGCTTGGATGAAGCGTACGTCTTATGCGAACACTAGGAAATCTGAGTTCATGCGCTCTATCACGAGCAATACTCTCGGACGTTGGATGTGTGAGGAAGTCAGCCAAGCCATGATGAGAAACAAGTGGGGTGGTGCCATGTCAGCACTCCGCGCTCTTGCGGGTCGCCTGTTTTGCTCCAGCACCTTGCCTAGCTCGAGCCGAGGCTCCCCAGACTTGCTGATGTTGCGCTGCGAACTCCAGCGTCCTCCGCAAACCCATGATGCACTGGGACAACTTAGCAACCACACAACATGGTTGATTCGTCAAATCCAAGCAATCCGGCCGCAAAGGCTATACCATCATGGCAACGAGCTCAGCCCCGCCCAGATCCTGCTCCTGCGGCGGAGGAATCAGCAAAACCAGAAACCACGCCCTCGACCATGGAGACTGTTTCTACTCAAGCAGGAGCTGAAGAGTCTGCCGGAGCGCACCAGAGCAAAGACGCGTTGTTAGACACAGCTTCCAAGTTCTTACAGGATCCTAGTATACGTGACGCGCCCCGGGAACGGAAGGTAGCCTTCTTGGAATCGAAAGGTGTAGATAAGGACCATATACAGAAGGTCCTGGGCAATGAGAGCAAGAATGATACAGCGTTAAGTACGACGACTCCACTAGTAAGTGCGCGGTTGGATGTATGTGCCTCCCAATGGCTTCCCGAAGGCCTTAGCTAACAAGATCAGCCGACCACTTCCATCAAGATACCTCCACAATCGCCTCAGACACACGACATCCCTCCTATAGTTACCTACCCCGAGTTTCTCGTCCAGCCACAGAAGCCTCCACCCCTAATAACCATCCCTCGCATCCTCAACACCATCTACGCAGCCGGCGGCGCCGCAGTCGCCCTTTACGGCCTCTCCCGATACGTCATCGCGCCAATGAAAGACAACCTAAACGACGCCCGCCACGACTTCTTCTCGCACACGCAAACCCACCTCGACGAGCTAAACACCAAACTCGCAAGCATGGTCACCTCCGACCCCACGTCCCACCCCTCCACAAAGCACAAAGGCGACGAAGCAGCCGCAGACACCGCCTCCGAAGCCGCAACAGAAGACAGCGACCCCACCGAGCTCTACCACCGCGACTTCGGCACCCAAACCTCCCCCAGCCTCTCGCGGCGCGCCTCCTCCGCCGCCTCCCTCCCTTCACTCTCCGCCACCTCTTCCAAACCGCCTTCGGACGTCGTCACGGGCCACGAGAATCGGCTGAGGATCATGGTCTCGCACCTGCAGGAGCTCGTCGAGTCGTCCAGCCGGAGCAGCAACACGGCAGCCGAGCTGCAGACGCAGACGGGCGAGCTGAGCCAGTATTTGAATGAGTTTCGGTACAGCAGTCCGTATTATGGTGGAAGCGGGACGGCGGGGTATCCGAGTAGTAGGGCGAGCGATGGGATTGAGGCATTTAAGGCGGAGATCAGGGGCGTGAAGGGAGTGTTGCTTAGCGCGAGGAACTTTCCGGGGGGGAAGGCGGGGGTGAGATGAAAAGATGGTGAATTAATGAGAGTTTGGTGAGGACGAGAACTTGGAGAAGTGAGGAAGAAGGCTGAGGGACGCTTGGGGCGTCATGGGCTTGGGTAGCACAGGGTACGGGGGAACACGACTTGCAGGGCGTACGGCGAATCCCGAGAGCGTGACCGCTATAGTACACAATGCTCGAAGCTCGACATGGAATCGGCAGCAGAATCAACCAAACTCTCGGTGCCTTCAGGGACAGAGTTCCACAGAGATAACTTGCTCCGAGGCGTCCGGCATCGTGTCTACAAGATCTCGTCTCCGAATTACTCGTCAGGGGTGCTTCACTTATGCACTTATGTAGCTGTATATCGACCATATATCATGGACACACTACAGTCTAATACTCATCATGAATCAATACTCTCACAACATACGTTGCTGTACATATACGACTGACATCTATAGCGTAGTATCTCGACAGAATGCTCCCAAGACCGCTCACATGCCCACGGCAAGCATCAACCCATATCCCACACTGATAACCACCACCCAAGACATGAGGGAAGCCGGTACGCCTCTCGTAATAAAGTGCTTGACGCGCAAGTACCGCTGACCCGTCTGCGGATCCTCCATCATGATCGCCGCTACACACCCACACATTAGCAAACCACCACAAAAGCGGAAAACAGGATGGGAGACTCACTCATATTCGGGAACCCACTAGTCGGCAGCCCCATGGCCGCCGAACACATAAGCACGCTCCCCATGACCAGCAAATTCGGATGCGGCTCCGCCATGCTCTGCCCGACCTGCTGCACCAGCGGCAGCACGATCAGCGCGGCAACCGTGTGGCTGATGAACGTCGCGACCACCAGTATCAGTCCCGTGAACACGACCAGCACGCCATACAAGCTCAAGCCCTCCACCCTCTCCGTGATGGCCCCGGCAATCGTGTGCAGCAGCCCCGAGCTATTCACCGCCTTGCCCAACGCCAAACCCCCAGCGGCTAGGATGATAATGGTCCAGAGAAAATTGTTGAAATCCTCCTTTGTCAGGATCCCCGTGCCGAAGAACAGGACGATGGGTATAATAGCCACAACCCCCATATCCCCAACCACACTCTCAATCTGGTGACTCACGCACCACAGCACGATTGTCGCGACCGTCACGCCGCTAATGAACCACTGGATCCCCGTGAACTTGTCCTTCATGGGCCGGATGGGCACGATCGTCGTGTTGCGGCCGGGCTGGAACGTCGCGAGCAGCAGCAGCCAGATGAGCAGCAAACTGATGACGCACACGGGCAGCGCGATGAAGAACCACGTGCCCCAGCTGGGCTGCGGCGCCATATTCTGCAGCGCGATGAGGTTCTGCGGGCTCGCGATCGGGCTCGCCGCACCGCCGATGTTGCTCGAGAGCGCGATGCCGAGCAGCAGCGCCTTGCTCATCGCGGAGTCGCTCGGCAGATTGCGCAGGATGGGCTGCACGATGCTGAAGCACAGCACGGGCGCGGCGACGTTGCTGATCCACATGGAGGCGAACATGGCGACGAACATGCTGGTGAGGAGGACGGTGCGGGGCCGGGTGCCGGCTTTGCTGAGCACGAGGGTCGCCATCATCTTCGCGATGTTGTATTTCGAGAGGGCGGCGGCGATGGTGAAGCCGCCGAGGAGGAGCATGATGACGGGCGTCCACATCGCGGCGAAGACGTAGGAGGCTGCGGCGCGCGACTCGAGGCGGTGGTGCGGTTTGGCGTCGGAGCGGACGACGCGCAGGACGACAACGAGGAAGGGGACGAGGAGGGAGGTCACGAAGAGGGGGATAGCCTAGATACGATCGTCAATGTGGCGCCCGGTGGTGAGTATGGAAGGGAGCATACCTCAGTAGCCCACAACAGGCTCACAAAAACCACCATCGCCAAACAATTCTGCTGCTCCGGCCTCTCCATAATCGGCACTCCTAACAGCACAAAGAACACCGCCACAATCCCCACCAGCGTGTAAAACGTCGAATGCAGCAGGAACCTCGGACACCGATATCTCCCCACCGGCGTCACAATCTCCTTCATCGCCGACTCCGGCACGTCGCCCTGCAGCCTCGGCTTCCTTGCATCTGTATCCGGGCCCAGCAGCGCCTGCCGCAGCCCCAGGTTCGCGGCCTGCGCTTTGCGCTCGATGCCGATCATGTCGCGCCACACGGTGTTGCGCTCCCAGACGACATGCTCTCTGAGGTGGAGGCGCAGCTCGCGCTTGGCCTCGGCGACGTCGCCGTTCGTGCAGAGGTTCGCGTAGGCCGTCTCCAGCTTCTCGAGGTACTCGCCCAGACGGTCCAGAGTGGATTGCTGGAAGGGGTGGGCGGGCTCGACGTTGGTTTCTATGTAGGAGCGCTTGAGGTTGCGGTCGAGGATCTTGTCGTATTTCTTGAGGACTTTGGCGAAGCCGGTTTTGTTGAGCTGGATGAAGGAGCGGAGTTCGCTGATCGAGACGTAGTGGCTGATTGCTCGCTTTTTGAGCGTGATGCCGGAGTCGTAGAGCGCGGAGAAGGCGAGGTCGTTGTAGTCGTCGTAGGCTTGACTTGTCCTTCTCTTGGAGGACCGGAGGTCTGTAGAGCCGCGCATGTTTTCGCCATCACCATCCATTGATGATCTCTGGCCATCTCCTGACCTTGTCTTCCGCAGTGCGGACCCTTCATTTGCCTCCTCGTCGCTGTCCCCCTCCTCCTCTTCCTCTATGCGCCGGGGGTTTCGGCTTACCGCGCTTGGTCGTCGCAGATTCCCAAAGCCAGCAAAGCTCTGAAAGATACTGCTTTGCCGAGCCCTTCCGCGCTTGTTCATCCCCCTGCTGCCTGGCGGCCCCTCAATCTGCTCGGTTTCTATCCCATCTTGATCAGCTTCGAAGGCCTCTGCATCCCTCAGCAACGAGTCAGCCTCCTCCAAGATCTCCGGCTCTTTCGACTGATAGAACGAGCAAATCTTGTCCAGCTCTTTGTCTAGTGCGCTCGCAAAAACCTTGTCCGGATCGTCCACAGAGCCATTGAGCAGCGGGGATGATTCTGCATCTTGGGCGGGCGGTCCGGTTTTCTGTTGTACAATTTGCTTCTCGAGCTGGAATATACTGTGTTGCTGTAAGCCTTGTCCGCTACGGCTCTGAGGTGTAGTACTTACAGCTTCTTGAGATTGCTGTATGCTATGTAGTGGTTGCTCCAGTCCGGCACCGCATTGAACTGTAAGCTATGGGAGAACTTCATCTCGGCTTCTTGGAGAAGCCTTTCTAGCTTCTCCCGCCGCTTATGCTCGCGCCTAGTCTCGTGCTCCTCTAATGCGGTCTTTTTGCGAGTACCAGCGGTGGTAAGATGGTCGAGCTCAAAGTCTTCAAGAACTAGGCCTCGGCTCTGGTCTTCCGCCAGGCTTGTGGGGACTATATATCGCTTCCCAGATGTAGTTTGCTTTTATGGTGCGTCGGTGCTATCGTCCACCATTGCTCACGCGCCGCGAAGTTGTAAAGGTGTTACACTTTTCCTCGCCAGTTGGTCAAGGGTGTGCGTCTCTCCGAATGCGCGATTGGCTGCACCTCATCACTGCATGAAGCGGAATTCTGGGGGCCAAGGCTTAACTTTAAAGACGCGAGACTATTATAGCACGGTCTGATGCAGCGCATCCGTACCAGTACATTTAGACACCGCCCAATATATATTTATCTTGAGTTTTATCGAAGACAGCGGACTTTTAGTAAGCCAGCTGCTATTGTCGCTCTGTTGCAGAGAGTCCGTTGCAATAACTTTATTAAAGTCGCTGCTTCGTGATGCGCCGCGTCGATGCACCTTTCGTGACTCGCGATTTTTCTTGAGCTCCTGCATCAACATCAACACAATACATACGCAGCTTCAGTAGGAACTTCTCCACACCACGACTGATCTCAGAACGACAAACCCTTTGCCATTATTGAGACAGCAGCGACTCCCTGAATTAATCCCACGAACTCCCACCAGCTCGCGCGATGGCGCCGGTTCAAATCAGCGAGGTCAAGGGCAATGCGCGCGAGAACAGAACGGCCGCACATTCACACATTAAGGGCTTAGGACTACGGCAGGATGGAACTGCAGAGACCAACAGTGCTGGGTTTGTGGGGCAAGCTGCTGCGCGTGAGGTTCGTAACTTGGCGGATTTGAAGCTGAAGAAGGGCTATATTACTGGCTGTATTAAGGAAGCCGTGCAGAGCTAACTCAGATGTTGATATCCAATAGGCATGCGGCGTAGTTGTCGACCTCATCCGCTTCAAGAAGATGGCTGGTAGGGCGGTTCTGCTGGCAGGAGGTCCAGGCACAGGAAAGACAGCGCTGGCGCTGGCAGTGTCGCAAGAGCTAGGGACTAAGGTACCTTTTTGCCCGATTGTCGGGAGCGAGATATACTCTGCAGAAGTCAAGAAGACAGAGGCACTCATGGAGAACTTCCGGCGGGCGATAGGTACGGCAGGAGCATCTCGAAAGACCATCAAGTAGCCGGGTAAGCCGTGCTAACACCATGCCCACCCAGGCCTCCGCGTCCGCGAAACAAAGGAAGTCTATGAAGGCGAAGTCACTGAGCTCACACCCGAAGAAGCCGAGAACCCACTCGGTGGCTACGGCCGCACAATCACACACCTCCTCATCACCCTGAAATCCTATCGCGGCACCAAGAAACTGCGTCTCGACCCCTCCATCTACGAAGCCATCCAGAAAGAGCGTGTGCGCCTCGGCGATGTCATCTACATCGAAGCTAACACTGGCGCCGTGAAGCGCGTCGGCCGCTCCGACGCCTACGCCACCGAGTTTGACTTGGAGGCTGAGGAGTACGTGCCGATTCCGAAGGGGGATGTACACAAGAAGAAGGAGATTGTGCAGGACGTGACGCTGCACGATTTGGATGTGGCGAATGCGAGGCCGCAGGGCGGGCAGGATATTATGAGCATGATGGGACAGCTGATGAAGCCGAAGAAGACGGAGATCACTGAGAAGTTGCGGATGGAGATCAATAAGGTGGTGAATCGGTATATCGATCAGGGGGTTGCGGAACTGGTGCCGGGAGTGCTGTTTATCGATGAAGTAAGTACCATCTCACTGTCCTAACTTCCCGTCCACTCACTGCTGCTCCCTCCCTGCACCCATCCATCCCCCACCCCCCTCATACCCACCCCCTAACCCACCCCCAACAGGTCCACATGCTCGATCTCGAATCCTTCACCTACCTCAACCGCGCCCTTGAATCCAGCATCTCCCCCATCGTCATCCTCGCCTCCAACCGCGGCCTCTGCCCCATCCGCGGCGCCGACAACGCCCTCCCCCCCTCCGCCCACGGCATCCCGCCCGACCTGCTCGCCCGCCTCCTCATCATCCCCACTCACCCGTACAATGCCCCGGAAATCAACACTATCGTGCGCACCCGCGCGAAGACGGAGGGCCTGGCGATTGAGGAGGCGGCGCTGCAGAAGGTGGGGGAGCTGGGGGTGAAGGTGAGTTTGAGATATGCGCTGCAGTTGCTTAGTCCGGCGAGTGTGCTGGCGAGGGTGGGCGGGAGGGAGAGTGTCGGGGTTAGTGATGTGGAGGAGTGTGAGGGGCTGTTTTTGGATGCGGGGAGGAGTGCGAGGGTGTTGAGGGAGGAGGAGAGGGGGTTTATTGCGTGAGTGGGAGGTCCGGAGAGTGAGGCTGCGCTGTTTGAGGATTCGATCTTGGTGTGGGATATCCATGAGATGCAACAAAAGCAGCTTTTGGATGTGCTAGATGGCGTTTCCGCGTTGAAAGGGTTGTTGTATGCTGGACGTCTCGTAGAGGCTGAGAACGAACCTGCTATTGAGGCTCGCTTCATAGAGTGAATTCATGAAAGGAATTAGATATCAGATCTGACTGCAAGGTTTCATGTGCTGGGAAGCTCAATGGAGAACAATTTGTATGACCTGAATGATGATGACTTGCCTTCCAACAACTCGCAAATCGTCCTAATTCGCAGACCAGAAGTTGCGGACAGTCCGAGTTCTCCCCAAATAGCCTGCTTCTGATTTGACTTCTTCTCGTGTTGCCAAAACTGTCTCTCATCACGCGTTGGTCGTCACCAGTCTCTCACATCAGTGGCTGCTCCGGTTCAGAATTTGCTCCATTCACGATTGAAGCACACAGCGAGGTACGTGAGTATGTGTCGTGACAGACGAGGCGCGTTCATGTGCTCCGCTTTGATAGTGGAGTTCAATGGAGATCGAGCAAGTGACAAAGAGCGGATCTACGAGGTATACGCATCTGAAGTACTCACGATGGGATCTGAAGTTAATAGACAGCCAGTGAGAAAAGCAAATTCCAGTCGCAGATTCAAAGAAGATACATACTCTATGCTACCAGCTGCAGTCGTGGTGTGAGATCTTGAAGTTGATGTGCCATTGCTCTGCCCTAGCTACCTCTGTCAAGTCAACCACGACAAAGACCCCTTGTTTACCTTACGCAAACTCCCGTCTTATATCCCTGCCTCACTGCACTACAGACTTCCAGAACTCTTAGTACACTGGGAACTGTACATTCTCATCTCACAAAATACCCATGAGTGCCATTAAATCTCATTGACATAACCTTACTCACACGACAACTACCACTAGCCCGAAAAGCAGTATATACAACAGGCGAGCACCAGAGAAGATCACGATGTGTGAGTCTCCACGTGATTGATACTTCCTCCACAAGCCTCCGGCTGAGTTGCAAAGCGCCGCCCGTCCAGTGTATCAGTCACCTGAGCAAAGTTCACAGAGCGTCAGAGTATCGGGCCAGTGACATCAGAATCGGCATCCAAAGACAGACCATTAGATGCCAGAGAAGTGAGAGGGCTCTTGAGCACTGGAGATTCGCAGGGCACGCTCCGGCGAAGCCGACATATTCCGCTGACCAGATACCGACAAGCTGCTCAAAAACCGCGCTGTGACGGCGAGACTCGTGTAACGTCGACTTGGGCCCCAGCACCTGATAAAGTGAATGCAGCTTGGCCGGTCTAGTCATACTTTTTCTTGGTAGGCTCTCAAGTTGCTCTGCGGCTCCAGCGGCTTGTCACCACCTACCACATCACCTACCTAGCACAGGACAGCCCCAGCATCTACGTAGTGTCGATTCCCCCAAGCTTTGTCACGAGCGGAGAGGCCCCTACCTCCTGGTCAGCTGTTCAAGCTTCTGATGCGACTTACGGCATGATCCTGCAGCTGTCTTCCTATTGACCACCAGCGTACAATAACAGCACGTGTCAGTGATAATACTTATTCAGGCATCCACAACATCCTTTCACATCACCTTGTCTTCTCAACCATCTCTCAGCCACAACGACATCGTTCCCGATCTGTCCGTGGCCTCAAAGCTCACTGTTTGACGTCAACAGCAGCCACAAGCTTGAGCACATACAACGTGCCGACCTGCAGCGTCTCAAATCGGAGATCGGAAACGGAAATTGACTCCTGCTGCGTACAGTCCTACAGACAGGTGTTGTGAAAGGTTGCTCTCGTCGACGAAGCCATTCACTGACGCTCACGCTCAGGCCGAAGCAGCACACCCACCCACAACGTTCAACACTGACTGACAGCCTCAAGTGAGAAAGACCATATTGCGAAAGCGCGGTGCTGCCTGGCAGCAGAAGGCTGCCATTAGGAGGAGAGCGGACGGAGGGTGAGTGTGAATATGTAGATGAATCCCGTTCTCGGAGGACGACTACCATACGGCATCGGTCGCGAACACGAGGGGAGTACGAGAACCGCCGACAAAGACATCGATGAAGCACCAGAAGATCGCGTGATACCGTTCGAACAGCGCAGAGACCCCTAAGGTAGGCTCGTTTGGAGTGATCTCTCACACGGTCTTTTCACCTCCACACAGCCTCGACCCCTGAAGATTCAGCAGTCCGGTTCTATCGGCACCAGTACGCCACGGTCTTTTTAGCAAGAAGTTCGATTTTCTAGGCCAAGCGGAGCTGTTGGACAGGAGTTTGGGATCCCCAGCGCGGATTTCTGATTTTGTTCTGACTTCTCGCCTTGTCATATGC
>JAKLMF010000261.1:0-21172 GCA_022813555.1 Botryosphaeria agaves | reverse complement strand
GTTCTCGTATGTGTGCAACTGTCTTTTGTGTGTGTATGGAAAAGCGAGCACACAATTTCCTGATCCGCCTGCCTCCCGCTGCTGCAAGCTGCACAAAATTGTCTAAGACACCCCTGGCATTGCGCCTCAGAAGTTGTACGGCATGCATGTTGTATTCAGTACAGGTACCGGCTGGCTGTACCTTCTGATACGAGACCTTGCTGCCACTGGCCGAAACCGCGAAAGCACCTACCCAGCAGCTGCCATGACCTAATTGTGCGTTTCCAACTGGCGACCTGTATGTAGGGATCAGTCGAGGTCTTTGACAGTCGCTGGATTTATGTTCCTCGTGGGGCGCTGGATTTTTGGGAATTGCTCAACTCTCCTCTACGCATTTGCTACATCCGAACACACACTGACGATGATACCCTTAGGTGTATTTGCCTACACGGCTGTTGGAGAAGAGCCTGTTGTTCCCACCAGGCGTCCATCATTTCGTTGGAAAGACAAATTCAAAAGAACCAAGAGAGCTAAAAGTCCAGAAGAACCATCTTCGCAAAGCTCTGCAAGTTCCATTCCTCCAGCGGACAGCAAAGATTGGAGCGCGCCGGTCAACCCAATTTTGCCTCCGCGCACATCGTCACGAGCAGCCCTTGGAAATTCTTCCCTAGCCAGGACCAGACCGAAGCACGTACCCATAGTAGTGCCACGATATGCGCCGCTCATAGTGCCAGAGAGTCCTTGCCATTCTGACGAGCCTAGTTTATCAACAACTCCAACGAGTGCTGTCAGCTCCTGTACGAGTATCTCAAATTCTACCTTCACGGGACGGAAAGCCTCTTCAGATTCTTGTAAACGTAGAGCCAGACATGTGGAGATAGTGATCCCACCTTGGGCACTTCCCGTTTTGAATCTTCCAGATTCTCCCATCAGCTTACCAAGCGCTTGCTCAAATTCTAAGGAATTGTCCTGCGAGAGCAGGACACCATCGCCTACCAAGATGGCGAGGCATACACCGAACACCAGTCGAACCAACACCCTAGATTCATCAACTTCCGCGCCGTCTCCTACCCAATTTTACTTGGATCAAACGAAGGTTGGCTCAAGTGCATATCTCTCGAGCATGAACGGTAGTCAAACCAGCCTACATAGACCGCACATGCAAGATGGACCGGCCGAACGTGAGCCGTCAAGTGCTGCAAGTCGAGCAGGCGGATCAGGATATCAATCTGCAGGGCCATCCCCGGCAACTGTACAAACCGCTGGGATAGTCACTCCGTCCACTCCGACGACCGGACTCTCTGGCTTGGTCTGTAGCGTGTATCGCACCACAGGAAAGGAACCACGACCTTTAGTCGGAGCGACAACAACCATACTGGGAGACAAGCTTTACGTGTTCGGCGGTAGAAGACTGTCTCGATCACGGCCACAGCTGACATCCGACCTCTACGAGCTCGACCTTATGCGAAGGCACTGGATTAGGATAGATGCGACCGGTGACATACCTCCACCGCGATATTTCCACAGCGTATGCGCCTTGGGAGACACGAAGTTGGTCTGTTATGGCGGAATGTCCCCAAGCGTTATGTCGCCGGGGCATTCAGCCGCCTCACAACAGCCTCAAGAGCCGCAGCCGGAAGTGGTGGTCATGTCGGACATTCATATCTATGATGTACCAACTAGGACCTGGATGAAGATCCCTTCCGCAGACTCGCCACAAGGTCGATATGCCCATTGTGCAGCAATACTCCCATCATCAGCAGCATTTTCGTCACCCAACGCACCGTACTCCGCCATACACCACAACCCGGCATCCTCAAATCCAAACCATGGGTCCATAGGGGTTGCCCTGGATGGATTTGGTGGAGCGGAAATGGTAGTAGTAGGTGGACAGGACAGTGCTAACCATTACATCGAGCAGATCAGCGTCTTCAACCTGCGAAGTCTCAAATGGACCGCTACGAGTACGCTTGGCAGAAGCTGTGGCGCGTATCGGAGTGTGGTTGCACCGCTGACTACCCTCAGTACTTCCAAAATTGGCGCGGGACCTAGAAGATTTGGAGCACAGCTGGATGAAGCCGAGGGTGAGAAAGGAGATGGCGGAGCACCAATGCTCATATACTCCAACTACAACTTCCTCGACGTCAAGTTAGAACTCCAGATTCGGCTCCCCGATGGCTCGCTTGTCGAGAAGCCCATGCAAGAAACTATCTCCCCACCAGGTCTACGATTCCCGAACGGAGGTGTCATAGCTGATCATTTTGTCGTAAGCGGGACGTTCTTAACCTCTTCCAAACAAGAGTATGCGCTCTGGGCCTTGGATTTGCGAACTCTCACTTGGACCAGGATAGATGCAGGAAGTAGTATCTTTGGCCAGGGTAGCTGGAACAGAGGCATCCTGTGGAATCGACGGAATGCGTTCGTCATTCTTGGCAATCGTAAGAGAAGTTTAGTGGACGACTACAACCATCGCAGGATCAACTTCTCGAACATTTGCATGGTGGAGCTGGAATCCTTTGGGCTGTACGAAAACCCAAGAAGAACATCACCGACATCGGACTACGTCTCCGTCAGCTCACCCGCCTTCACAAGGCCACTCAATCCCAATGCAGGCGGCCGTCAGCTGTCCGAAGCCGCGCAGGAGCTTGGAAGAATGGCTCTTAGCCTCAGTGAGTTCGCAGACATGGACCTCCTTGCCATGAACGGCGAACGAATACCCGTCAACTCACACCTCATCGCGCGCCGCTGGGGACCCTACTTCAACCAACTGCTCCGTGAAGGCATCGCCACGCAACAAAACACCGACACCGCAACGCTGCGCGCCACCACGCTCGGCCACCCCTCTCGCAACTCCAGCATAACCATCACCCCCAGCGTCAAAACCGCCTACTCAGCCGCCACAACCCTCCGACCAGACGACCCCACCTCCGCCTCTTCCACCGCCACAGGCCCACCCACCTCCCCCTACGAGCCTCTCGACGCCCGCTTCCCAAACCCCTCCACCCGCCCCCGCACCCTCTACCTCCCACACACGCCGCCCACGATCCAAGCGCTGGTGCACTACCTCTACACCTCCGCGCTCCCGCCGCCACACAGCAGCCTCAGCACGCCGCAGGTGCTGTGCTCGCTGCTGCAGATTGCGCGGCCCTACCGCGTCGACGGGCTGCTCGAAGCCGTCGTCGAGCGCCTGCACGCCGTCCTCGACGGCCGCAACACCGCTGCCATCTTCAATGCTGCGGCTATGGCGGCTGGCGGCGGGGATGGCGTCGCGTTCTTCGGCGGCGCGAACGTGCCTGGTGCGGAGGCCGGCGGCGGCGGGGGGCTGAGTCCGCTGGGCGAGGGGCAGGGGCCTGGACAAGGGCGGGGAAATGGGGGGATGCCGGGGATGGGCAGGCTGAGGATCAATACGGATGTTGGTGGGCGTGGGGGCGGGGATGAGGTGGGGAGTGCCACCAGTGCGTCGACCAGTGGGACGGTGAGCGACTTTAGTAGTAGTGGGGTTGGGACGGAGGGGGGAGAGGTGTGGAGTGGGGAGGTGAGCGCGGTTGTGGGGTTGCAGAAACGGGGGCTTAGGGGGTTGATGGAGGGGAGGAGGATTAGGGAGATGGGGAGGGGGGAGGCTGGGGGTGCGGCTGCTGCTGCTGAAGGGGGAAGGGTTGGGTTAGGGATTGCGTAAGATGGTCTGTGGGTGGCTTGTTGTTCGAAGTTCTGATGGCGTTGGTGGCGGTTTTAGTGTCGGTGTATCTTTGCAATGTAGGGAGGTGATGCGATTCTGGTTTGGATTAATATGTAAGATCTCGCACATCGGGTTCCGTCGTGAGGTTGTGTGGTCGCTCCCAAACTTCCGTTCAAGTCCCGTGATCTGCATTAATGCAAAAATCTACGATTACAGCCTGTCATCAGTTCTTGACTAAGAGCGCTCCGATGGGTCTCTACAAAGATCGACTTCCCTCGGGATTTCAAGCTTCAATGTCTGAACTCATTCTGCTCCTCTGTTATTTCTGACTCCTATCTCCTGACTATCCGACCCATATTTCTAGTTGACAAGGGACTGTTACGGCTGGAGACCCCATATACGGGTGTCACGTCGCCACGGATGCATCAGACACAGGTGCAGGAGCAGTGCTCTTCCAGCTATGCAACGAGCCCGCTGAAACCGCCGCATTAATGGATGGAACCGAGGAAATGATGATAATGATGTTCATGTCATTCAAATTCGCGCCAGCGGAAACGCGATACCATACCACAGAGCGAGAAGCACTGGCCGTTGTTAAAGCGTTCCTAGAGGTGGACTGGCTGGTGAAAGAGAGCGCACACCCGGTTCAGGAGTCCTTGGTTCGTACAATCGGAATTTCATGAGTCTTGATTTCCACAAGATCTAGAAACCAAAGCTAGGCACCAGATCCAACAAGGTCAGAGAAGCCAACAGCATGAGAGAAAACTATCTCAAAATTTCTAAGGCGTTGTCCGAACAATCCAGGTTCCGAGAAAGACACGATGAGAGACGCATATTCCAACCTCTATCCGACAACCCGGCCCTCATCGAACCTGCCCCCTTGTAATGGCGGAAACGTGTGCTCCACAAGTTGATTCCTTGCACGAATAGTAAACCAGAGAAGAGAGCGGAGGCGGAGCCTGGCCATGGCCGCCCTCGTGATCCGGAGGAGGTGGCTCGCCTCAGGAAGGCCGCCAAAAGATCTCATCTCACAGTCACCGGAGGAGGCGGAGGCAATGTCAATCTTCGAGCAGCTCGCCCACACCCTAAACAACCAGGCTGAGCTCGCTCAGGGTGCTCGCACTCTGATGGATATCATGCTAACGTTCCTTGATGATAATGTTGGTCAGCTTTGTTAGGAGATGATGGTAGTCGGTTTTAATCGATTATGAGCGCCAGCTTCACGAAACCGCGGCTGGTCACTTTCTCGGCGTTCTGCAGGGGCAGGGCAGGGCGTTGTGACCATCCTCCGTGCCGCAGTGGTAGCATCGATTCCTGCAGCGGCGCCACAATGTGACCTTCTCTCGAGCGTCGGAGGCACATCCGAGCCTAGTCGATGGTGTCGTTCTTATCGTCGTCGCGAACGTCGTCGTCGGACTGCCAACGGTATTGGCTGGCGTGCTAACTCGGGTGGCCCATCTGGCTACAAGCTGGGTACTCAAGTTTTGTCTTACTAAAGCCGGCAAAAGCGGTCATTGAGACGGTGTTGGGATTTGAACTGATACTTCATTGCTAGCATTCGCCTCTCCGTCTGTTCCTGGGCTTGACGGGATATTCTCTCCCCTTGTCGAAGGCGTCGTGCTGTCCTGCGTTAAGCTATCTCCGTTTGTGGCTGACACTGGCTATGGGCCGGGTGCTGCTTCTATACTCCTAACAGAACCTAGAATGGGCGGCCTTTATGTCGCAGTTCTATCATTCGGAGGGTCTTCCCCAGGACTAATTGGAGGAGTTGCTGACTTTGGGGTATGTGGGCCAGACCCCTCCGATGCAGAACTCTGCGACCCCTGCCCTGAGGAATGTCCTGTTCGCCAGCGCCCTCAACGGCGACGATTACGAGACTTTTTGAAGCATTCATGCGGAGCGGCATTGGTGACGTCGTTCCCAGCAGACTCGACAGCCATTGGTAGTATTCTGTGTGGGAGTTAGCGAAGAAGAGTGGCGAAAAGCTGCTTTTCAACACAATAAATCTTGCTCGGCATGGTTGTGCGCCTTTGTCGTCAAGTCTGAGGGGATACTCCCAGTCTAGGTGGAAAAACATCGTGCGTGTGTGGTTGTGTCCGTTCAAAGTTGTGTGGATCTTGCTCGTGCCTCGATAAGCGTCGACCATCGAATCACTGTCCACACGGGGCAAAGAAGCGTAGCGGAAGACCAGAAATATTGATGTTTGTTGCACACAGAAGCTCTTAACAATCACCACACCCTCCTCACGCTCGGAAGTTGCTATGAGGATGCTTCAGTTCTTTCGGTATGTGATTCCTGGAGCAGGCCAAGCGGAGATGAGAAGAGATGATGCAGAGAGTGCAATACGACTCATGTAAGAAAACGGGTATAGTGGTTTCTCAGGATGTAGATTGTACATACTATACAACAACACACAAAGCCTCTTTGACCTACAGATGCAGTCCCGTCCACATGTTTGACCCAGCTCCACCTACTCCAGTACCGCCCATGCGCCAAGAACACACTTACTCGTCTACTAAACAACAATGCCCTTCTTCGCGTCCACAGCCGTTTTCTCAGCCTCCTCATCAACAACCTCCTCCCACTCCTCCTCCTCATCCTCAACCCCCCACCCCAAACCCCTCAAAACCCTATCCCAGAGATCCTTCTTCTGCGCCATCGCCAGTACAAGCACAATAGGCAAATGCCAGACACTCGCCCAAAACAATCCCCTCGCACTCCCCCTATGACCCTGAAACCTCCAAAACTTGATCGCCTCCCAACACATCCACCCATTCACCGCCGCACTCGTCACCCCAAAACTCCAATGACAAACCCCGACCGCCACCAGCCCCCAACAGACCGGAAACATCAGCACCGCATACCTCAACGCGACCCTCGCATTCCTCGCCGGATTCACACTAACCAGCATCCGATACCCGGCATTCCTATACTCCTCCCTGATCCCCCAACTCAGCGCATTGAAGTGCGGGAACTGCCAGCAATACAACAACCCCGCAAGCAACCACCCCCCGGGGCTTGTCTCCCCAAACAACAACTCCCTCCATCCCCCGCCCAGCGCCGCGCACTGGCCCGCGGCCGCCGTCCAGCCCATGAGCGGCGGGATGCCGCCGACCAGCGCGCCGGCCCAGGTGTTCAGCGTGCTGAGGCGCTTGAGGGGTGTGTAGACGCCGGCGTAGAGGAAAATATTGAAGGCGCCGAGGAAGGCGGTGGTCGGGTTGACGCCGACGTACAGCGCGGCCACGCCCGCCGCGCCCGTCAGCACCGCGAACAGCAGCGCGCCCCGCGGCGAGATGAGGCCGCGCACGAGCGGCCGGTTGCGCGTGCGGCTCATCTTGGCGTCGTGGGCGGGCTCGAGCAGCATGTTGAGCGCGTTGGCGGAGGCGCAGGAGAGGGCGGTGCCGGTGGTCAGGAAGAGCAGGGTCAGCGTGCTGAGGGTTGGGGCGTCGGCGGCGGGGAGGTGCGACAGGATGGCCGGGACGGGGTAGAGGGAGTAGGCGGTTGTGGTGGTGAGGACGATGAGGAAGGTTAGACGCGGCTTGGAGAGCGCGAGGTAGGTTGTTGCGCGCCGGCGCCAGGAGTGGGTTGGGAGGGAGGAGGAGAGGGTTGTCAGACGCGAGGAGGCGTCGAGGGGGATTGTGGGGTCCGGGTCTGGGGTTGGCTGGGTTGCGGTTTGTTGGGCTGCGGCGTCGCGGAGGCGTTTGCGGCGGCGGTGGGGGAGTTCCCCTTCTATGGTGGTGGGGTCTAGTATGGTTGATGTGCTCGAGTCCAGTGCTCCTTGTACTGTAGAAGGTTCTGTCGCCGCAACGGACTTGGCTGATCGTAGCTCCTTTGGAGACACAACATTGCTCCCTACAGCTCTTCTTGGTTTTCCCAGTACCTCGTCCAGTATGCCATTGGCCCAGAAGTACTCTCTCTTAAACGCACTGCGGTGCGGTCGGACGGCGGCTGCCGATTGTCTTACGGGAGTGGTAGTCGAAATTGGCCGCCTCAGAGGAGGCTTCGTCCGCGCGAGTTTTCGAAGACATTGTAGACACACCGTCTCCGGATCTAGCGAAGTCGCTGTTCTCCGTATGGACGGCCGGAGAAGCATGTTTGTTGCACGCTGCCGTGGAGAGTGCTGTCGCCGGCGTCAGCATTGAATTAATGCGGGTAGCGTAAGAGACCACATGTGCAGAAGCAGATGGGAAAGCGAGTTGCCTATCCACGCGCACTCCGCAGACATCCAGACACTTTTAATATCCAGACACAAGTCCCGGGGCAATGTCTAGCCAGAAGCAATCCTTGCAATATCATTAACAAATCATATGATACAATGCTGCGCAAGTCTAGAGCCACTGCCTTGAGGCACACGCTCCCACATCGACGCCATGATTAATGCAAGTGTGATAGTAATCCACAGGCTGGAAGGCACCAAACGCTGTTGATACAAGAGAACCCCCGCTCGTTTGACTCTCCACCTCAACCCCCTACGAGTCCTGCTCTCCATCCTCGTTCTCCGAGAAGTACTCAAACTCCCCCGGCATTTCTGCCTCCTCGCCTCCCTCCTCATCCTCGTCCATCGCGTTCAGCACGCCTGCAGCTTCAGCGGCCCCTCCCATAGGCTGGTCACCGCGCTGGGGAGTCTGAGGCTGCTCGGTAGTACCAGCTAGGGTCTGGCCACCGGCACCGGGCGCGGGGGCGGTCGATGTCTTCTTGACCTTCATCTCTAGAAGCGTTTTCGTCTCTTCGGGTTGAGTGTCGTTGAGTAAGATGACGCCTCCCGTTGGCTGACAAACGATGTTAGTGTGTGTCTGCGCAACCATAGATGTAGTGTAACATACCTTCTTGACGGGCACATATCTCTCCCCAGAGAAGCTGATGTACTTCAACTGCGCCGGGAGGACCCTCGACATGTTCTCCAACTCATACCCGACCTTCTCCTTCTCCGCCTTCTTCTTGCTCGACTCAGCTGCAGGCGTGCCCTCTTTCTCGCCGTCAGCCTTCTCCGTTGCGGCCTTGTCGTCCTTGGGCTCATCGGTATCCATCTTGTCCTCATCGGCACTCGACACCTTTGGCGTCGTCGGTGTCTGGTCGATGTCCATGGCCCTATCCATGCTTCCCCGCCTTTGCCGCTTCTTAGCCTGCTCACGCCTCCTTGCCTGGACTGTCGTCGACAGGATAGCGGTCTTGATCTTCTCTGGCGCTTCCACGGTTGCAACTTCCTGCTCTGGAGGGTAGTCGAACATGCTGGGTCGTGCGTTGCAATGGAACTTGAAGTTCGGGACCTCCAATGATGGATCTAGGCCGATGATGGAAGTGGGCGTGAAGCTGAGTGACAGGAAGTGGGTAAGTGGGAACCAGTACCAGTATTGCGTGAAGACAGCCATGCCCACGATTGCCGTCATATTGAGGTTGCCAGTCTGTGTCTGCAAGCCAATAGTGCAGTTCCGGCCGCCAGCGTCGATGATGCCGAGTGCTAAGGCACAGCCAAACTTGGCCATCGCATCCTCGTGTCGGTCGCCAATGATCTTCATCAGGTTGTTTCGGATGGTAGCAACCTTGGGATTCATGGCCTCGTTCTGCTGGGCTGTAATCATGGCCAGAGAGATGAGGGCGCCTTGGCGTACGAAGTCGGTTGAATCCTTCATCATTGGCTCCAGCAGGTCAACAGCCTCGTGGAGGCCAGTGCCGGCACAGGCGATACCTAATGCCATAGTCGCACCGTACCGTACGTGTGGGTTGTACGACTCGGCGAGGAGCTCCACCATTCGCGGCACGCTGCCCGGCTTCCTGAACAACACGAAACCAAGACTCATTACCGCAACTCTTCGCACGTCGTCGCTGACGTCGCTTACAGCAACATGCAGCAGCTTCCGCACTGCCTTGTTACTTCCTGTACCGCAGTAGGCCAGCGCGAGCGTCATGATGCCTCCGTATCTCAGTGTTGGGTCTGGGTCTTCCAGCAGGCCATTGATCAGCTCGTCCGCCGCTTCCGCTCGTGCGTACATGATCAGGGCCATTCCCATCCCAAGGCCGCGCACGATCTTCTCGTGCTGCGTATCGTGGGCGTACTGGATCATGTCCTCCAAGGCCTTAATGTTGCCGGTGCCAAGCATAACCAATCCCATGGACAGACCGACAGCCTCGCCGCTGATCGCAGAGTCGGTGTACAGGACGTTCTTGAGCTCATCATAGATTTCTTCCGAGCCGGTGGCCATACCAGCAACACCCAGACCTAGCGCACCGCCGTGCTGGACGACCTCCTCTGTGGCCTTGGCGAACTTGTCCCGGAGGTAGTCAAGAACGTGGGTCCCGTGGTTGGTGTAGATAAGACCGAGCGCGTACAGAGAGCCACCCTGGCTGTACGACGACCCTGCCCCTACTGTTGCGTCTTTGGGTAGGTACGGCTCTAGCAACTTCTGACCTTGGCCGATGTTGCCCCTGTGGATCACTCCCAGGGCAGCTGTTGCTGTGAACTTTGACCAGTTGACGGCCTTTCCCAACCACTCCAGGTTGTCTCTGAAGAAAGAGTCGTTCGTTGTTCCGGAGTTCATGAAAGCATTGGCGAAGGTGACACCGGTGTGGAAGATGGAGTTACGCGCTTCTAGACTGTCGCGAACCTTGTTCAGAATCTTGCGGTCGGTGTGATTGCTCCTGAACAGGAATTCCAGGTTGAGTTCGATAGTCTTTGTGCCCCGCAAGATGTGTCGAATCGAAGTAAACGCTTTCTTCTGCTCCTCCGAATATGTCTTTTGCTTCGTGCGTCCAGTGACAACGGTGGCTGTCCCCTGTCCAGCGCCATCCGTCTCGGAGAGTAAGCGGTCAGATTCTTGTGGGTGATCGGCACGGTCTTGGTGCGATATGCTGCCGTTCGCAGTCGGCTGCTCTCCGTTCTGGATTGGTTCTTCGCTCTCAGGCAAATCACTCATGACCTTCCCAAGAAATTCCTGCGTTCCATTGTCGTACAAATCGAACGATAGCTGATAGGCTATGGCGCGGGATAGTGCATCATCCTTCTCGACAAGCTGCCTGAGCATATTCGAGGCCATGGAATGTTGGTCGAGATAGACGACACACTTCGCCACGGCAAAGTAATCAGGGTTGGGCACCTCGTTCAGCAACCCGAGAATAAGACCTAGAATCTGCAGGCACGTTAGCATCTGACTTACCACTGCTGCCTCTGTAGACCAGGTCTGTTGGAATACTCACCTCATCTCTGAGTGCCCGTTCTTGCACAACGTTCATGCAGATGTCCAACACATACTCCATGAGTTGCTCGCCCTTCCCTGGGTGTCTGTCATCCTCACTCGCCCTGAGTATAGCCTCCCGGAGAACATCCAGGTTCCTTGCCTCGATCGCTATGCCTACAACCTGGTGGTATGCTCCAGCATGATAGCAACTCTCGAACAGTCGCTTGATGACTGCGTGAAGGTTCTTTTGCACATTGCGTTGTAGGGCTAAGGGCGTGGGATGTGAGCCTTCGATACCTGCGTTACCGCCGGGAAGCGTCGGATCTAGTGTCGAGGAGTCTTGTCGAGACAGCAACGACTTTGAAGGAAGAGTAGACTGCGAGAATGGCGTGGTAGGCGAGGTGAGACTGGCGGCCGTGTTGGCGCTTCCGTTGGCGTTGGATGGAAATGCTGTTGTCAGCTGTGGAGATTGGTTTGCTGTGCCTGTTGGCGCAGAAGGGTTTTGCATGGCATTCATCGCGATGTACGTGTCCACACATTTTGCTGCTCCGAAGACAAACATCAGCCACGCGCTTCAAACACTCTTGAGTACTCGACAGCCCAAGTCTTCCAACGCCGAAAGGTCTTGCAAACGCACCGACTATTGTATCCTCAAACTCCTCAGGCTTGTCCAAGTTGAACAGCTTTCCTGCTCCGAGGGCGAAGACCATGCTCTCATTGTACTCTTGTAACTGATAATACACCTTTGCGGCGACCAACGCGGCGAGCTCGCGCTCCGGGAACGACTCATCTTCGTACAAAGCTTCACTGTGTTTTTTTGAGATATCAGCATCGCAGCCCTTAACGCAGAGCTGAGTGTAGCACGTCCGCCTCAAGCAACGCCGCTATGAAGCTTTCCAAGAGCTCGTGGCGTAAAGCGAAGAGGAAACAGGATGGTCTTACATTTGAGGGACTGAGCCTGCTACTTCCGGCCATAACAGGTCTATGTCCTCGTTCAACCTCTGGAGGGCGAAGCTTTGAACAGCCGGATCAGGCTCTGATAAGAAGCCGACCAAGCCAGCGGCTGAAGTTATGCCAACCATCCTGAGATCTACCGGCGGAACTTCTTGACAAACAGGCCAGTAGGACAAGTGATGTCTTGATGCAGCTGCGAAGGCAGCTCAGCGTCCGGTGCTCAGTCCGCGATGTCCGTAACGTGGCGCGGATGAAGTTTGGAATTACAAGGAGAAGCCGATAGTCAGAGGGCGGATGCGGAGCCAAAGGAGGGTCACGAAGAGAATGGGGATGGAAAGGTGTGACCGGTTGATGGCGGCAGTGGTGTGTTGAGAGATGAGGTTCTGAGTGGCAGACGCGTGAGCTCGACGAACTTGTGCTCAATCTGACTACCTCATTGCAACAGCATACCTACGGCAACTGGCGTAAGCTTAGCCAGTCACGTGCTGTAAAACTTTCCATTCCCGATGAGTCGATGAATACGGGTGAGTCAGCCGGTGATCACTCACCCGTATGCGGCGTTTGATTGCAGAGCAGAGCCTCAACTTCATCTTCTGTCTCGTACAGACAGCCTTTGTATGCGCCGGGCCGCTTCATGCTACAGCCTACCTATCTGTGATGGGACTTCATTGCACGAACGAATACTTCTAGTATCAACTGTCAGTCTTTTCTTTCCGCACGTCTACAGCGACCCCTTAAGTAAACCTGTCCACATTCGGCTTGCGACTGCCTGAATCATCTCCTCCACACCAAACGCATTCGTGGTACACAGTACGGCGCTCCTAGGCCCTTTGAGAGACAGCCTTGCGATCGTTCTAACGCTCAGAGTAGCAGAGAACAGATTATCAAAGATACAACTATACCACCATTTCACATAACCCATGATGGATCTCCGCTCGATACTTAACGACACCGCAACTCCCGAGCCGGACGCGCCAAACGCTGGACCGCGTCGCGCGACTTTCCCACTCGTCAAGCACCGCGAGCTAGCCAGACAAACAGAGCCGCACTCGGACCATGGTTTGCCTTACTCGGACCACGGTATGCTGCCGTCCTCCGACCATGGTATACCATCATCGGATCCAGCACAACCAAACGGCATGACTCAGCCCGCCGACCCTCAGCATCCCACAAACGGCGACGCAAGCCAGGAATTTCCTCCCAAGCAAGTCCCTCACCGTCGCAAGCGCAGCGGCGACGACTGCCTGATGCCGCCCCAGCGCAAGCGCCGCACGCGCACGCCGCCCGATCCCACATCCTCACCGCACGCACCAAGGCCCATCACACTCAAGAAGGCCGAATCAGCCAGCGAGGACACCTACGTCGAGATGACCCCAGCGCAATCACCCGCCCCACATCCAGCACGGAAACTCAACGGCGAAAGCTCCTTCGACACCGAACCCCCCAACTCCTCCCTCCCTCCCTCCATCAAAGCGTCCCCCATCCTCCCGCGACGCCCCCCACCCCCGACCCTCAAGCCCATACCCACCTGGGCCCGCAAAGTCCCGCCGCCGTTCAAAAACCAGCCCCGGCGTTTCCGCAAGCCGACCGCCCTTGAGCCCAGCATCACCAACACGCCGCCGCGCGACCAGCTCGCCGACACGCTGTGCTTGTGGCTCTTCCAGACGCTGACCGGCATCCCCAAGGACTGCCCCGTCGAGGTCGAGGCGAAGCTCGGCACGCTGGTGGACCGGGAGAGCGGCGAGCGCTTGCGGACGCGCCCGGCCATCAGCGTGGATGCGCCGATTGAGCCCGGGTGGGCGCGGTTCGAGAGCACGATGACGAGGGAGCAGCATGTGCTGGTGAACCGGTTTTTGAACGAGGCGGTGGAGCGGTCGAAGGTGCCCGGGAGGAGCGGGATTAGGTATGGTGGGAGGAGGGTGGAGGTCGATCGGTTTTATGAGTTGACGGAGGGGGGAAGGGGGATGCTGCCGGAGTTCGCGCAGGGGTTTTTGAAGGGGCATTCGCGGGTTAGGGTGACGAGTGAGGTGGCCAAGGAGGGGGGGAAGGAGCGGTTCAAGGAGGCGCTGGTGAAGCTGAGGGTTAGCAGTATGGATGTCGTGTGTCCGACGTCGCCGTTCGATTTCCGCGTCAGCGTTAACTTGGAGATTCCGTATGAGGGGAGCGTCAAGGAGTTGAGAGAGGTGGTGGAGGAGGGCGGGTGGCGGTATCGCCACAAGGATCGCATCCCCTACCAGCATCAGGGCATCGAGATCGATTTGACCGCGGTGAGGAGAGTAGGCTCCGCGCCGGAACAGGTCGAGATGAGCAATGAGCTTGAGGTAGAGGCAGATGGAGAGGAGATTAGGGATCATGCGTGGCGCTCGGAGTTGGGGATTGAGAATCGGTATGAAGAGAGGGTCACGCTGTTCCTCAATAATGTGAGGACGCTGGTCAGGGAGGGATGTTTGGGACCGCCAGCGGGAGAAAGTGGGTAGGGAGGAGATTGAAGTTTATTGTTTCGTTTTGCATAATACCCGGGAGACACTCCCATGTTATCAGCTTCATTCAGCAGTGGGTGTGGTATTCTTAGGATGCCTGAGCTATTCAGTATCGGTGTCCTGATGCGATATCAACAATTCCGGATCTGGCTCGCCGTCGGACATGTCATACAAATCACCGCGTCCTTTGTCCGGCGCCTGTTGGGTCCTTTGCCGGCTAGGCAGCATCTGAGACTCATGCGGTGCAGCATCCTGCGTTCTCAGAGTAGCTTCGAGGATGTCCCTTCCCTGCCTAAACGCCTCCAGCTCCGCTCCGATGCAGCAGACCAGTAACTTCCAGCCCCTCGCTTCCGCCAGTTGGAGGTGCTTCTCAATGTGCAGGGTCGTGTCGTCCATGTGTTCCATAAGCCATAGCACATCGAGCTCAGCGCTGCTGCCGCGGATGCCCTTAGTACCAGACTGGGTGACAGGTGCTGTGCTCTGTATCTGCTCGTGTAATAACTTCTCAAACTCCGTGACCTCCTTGACGACGTCTTTCCAGACCACTGCGCCCTCTGAGAGGGCTTCGTGCTCTGCTTCCGCAGCTTCGCTGCGCCGCTCGGCCTCTGCTCGTTCCAGCTGCCAGTGCTCTTTCGCCATCGCCAGTGTACGTCGATTGGTGGGTAGAGTGAAAAAGGACGTCGAGTCCTTCGACGGTACCATGGTGTGTTCCACCGGCGGCCGCGCCAGGAACCGCTGCACCTCCTCATCCAGCAGGCCCAGGGACTGCTTATACGAGCTCAATTTGGCCTGCACGTTGTTCTCGAGCTCCGCGATCTCATCCGTGAGCTCGCGATACCTCCTCTTCATCTGCACGAGCCGCACTTCCATCTCCTCAATCTCGCCCTGCAGATGCACAGCCTCGCTCTTCAAACCCTGCACCCTCTCGCTGTTCCCACCGCCCTCAATCTCACCGACGACCTTGCTCAAGCCATCCCGCTTCTTCTCCCACCCCTCGATCCGCGCCAAAACTTCCGTGCTCTCCGCAATTCCGGTTCCAAGGAAATCCTCCTCTTCCGCTTTGACAGCAGCGAGCTCGCGGATCGTCTTCCAGATCGCGCGTCGAGTGCCCCTCAGCCCCATCTTCGGCCCTCTCCTCATCCTCGCTGAGTGCCGCGCCGGCGAAACACTACTCCCCCTCACACTTCTCAGCGTGGGCGTGCTGCTCCCCTCGCTTCCGTCATTGTCCGCCGGCTCGCCGCCTAAACCGGCGGTGAGGCCTTCGGCTTGAGCGTCGAGCAGCGTCTGGAGGTGCTCTTGGAGGTATTGTTCCCTTCGTTCGAGGGCGACGAGGGTGGAGGGAATGTGGCGGCGCTGCTCGAGGCGCTGGGTCGAGGCGTGCATGGGTGAGGTTATTGGGGGTGGAGGGACGGTCGGGGCGGGTTGGTAGAGCGGGAGTTCGTGGGTTGAGGGCGAGGAGCGCCAGCGGGGTGTCATGGGGGGGGATTGGAAGAAGGACTTCAGGAGGGACATGTTTTTTAGATGATCTCTATCTGCTGTAAAGGGTTGTTAGGTGACGAAGCCATCTTACGATGCGCCGGAGTTCAAAGAGCTCTGTAGCCTTTCACATGCTCCAGGCGGTCATTCATGGAGCTCAATGGAGCGCTAGTCCGGTTAAGGAGCAAAGAAACAGGCTTACTTAGCCATGGTCGAGAAACGAAACATGACCTCCAAAAGTTACACCGTGTTGTTCTTTGTCGAATCCACGAACACAGCAGAAGTTATACAAAGTGGTCTAGCGAGAGGTAATCGGAACACGAAGACAGCTCATTGGAGTGTCGAACTTAATTAATATCGCACAGCTGAGTTTGTTTCCGACCGTTGGCCGTACTATCAAACTAGGCTTGCAACGTTTCCCTTTCCCTCTCCACAACAACAACCAACCCCCATATCACCACCACAAAGATGGACGCCCTCCGCAGCGCCCTGCAGCCCGTAACCCACAACATCCCCGCCCCAATCCGGGACATCGGCCTCTCCCTCCTGGGCCCCGCCTGCTATCAAACCCTCATCCACGACATCGACCTCTCCAACCCTCAATGCATCAAGCTCGCCATCTCGAAAGGCCTGGGCATCGGCATCATCGGTGCCAGCAGCATCGTCAAGATCCCGCAGCTGCTCAAGCTCCTCAACAGCCGCAGCAGCGAGGGCATCTCCTTCCTCTCCTACCTGCTCGAGACAGCCTCGTACCTCATCTCGCTGGCCTACAACGTCCGCAACGGCTTCCCCTTCAGCACGTTCGGCGAGACGGCGCTCATCGCCGTGCAGAACGTCGCGATTGCCACGCTCGTGCTGCAGTATGGCGGGCGCACGGCTGGCGCGGCGGTGTTTGTGGCGGGGCTCGCGGCCGCGGGGTATGCGCTGTTTAATAGGGATGCCGTGAGCATGAAGACGTTGAGTGTACTGCAGGCGGGCGCGGGCGTGTTGGGTGTCGCGAGTAAGGCGCCGCAGATCTGGACGGTGTGGAGGCAGGGGGGGACGGGGCAGTTGAGCGCTTTTGCGGTATGTTCAGCATCCGTGTTATGTCAGTCACGTGAAAAGAAGGATAGGAGGCTGACGCGCTGTGCAGGTCTTCAACTACCTTCTGGGTTCTCTCTCCCGCATTTTCACGACGTTGCAGGAAGTTCCGGACCCGCTGATCTTGTATGGCTTCGTGGCTGGGTTTGCACTCAATGCTGTTCTTGCGGCGCAGATGCTGTACTACTGGAACAGCCCCGCCAGCAAGACCACTCCGGCTACGAAGATTGAGCAGAAGCCACGAGTTCAGGAAGAGCCTGTGACTGTGGAGTGGAGCTCGGGCGCACAGCCTAAGCCGAAGGGTCCCTCTACACGACGTAGGGGTTAGAGTGCTCAGTCTATCAGAGCAGTAATTCACCAATCTTTACAATTTCCTCAATGCTCTTACTTGGTTACTTGTCGCTGCGCAATAAGTCTTTGTACATGAAAGAAACACTACCCACTTATACGATGATTGATCCTTCACTCCAACGATTATAGCTATACTTCCAATCGTTCTCTGCTTAGTGGTAATCTGGCACGCTCACAACGCGCGGCAGTTGCGGCATTCTTCACGCTGGTCCTACAATGACTAAATACTGGCAACACGTTGACAGGGGACAGCGTGGTCATCTAGAGGGAAAGACATTTCACAAACCGGTTCTGAGATACCATGAAGCTATTCACTGCTTCTCCGCCAGCTGGCAAAACTCTGTAGGGACCACTCAAGCAGTTTGAGGAGCCTCCCCTCTTCCTCTTCTCTTCATAAGACACATCCAAATCGACTCTCAAACTCAAGAAAGCCTCCACACCTCACCAAATTCCGCTACCACACTGATCCTCTTCACCTTTCACCAACCTCAAACCCACCTCCAAACACTTCAGTTCTCCACCACAACCCCTTCGCAGTCCTAGCTACCACTGCCAAAATGTCGTCCTCCCCCGATAAAGGCAAAGGCAAAGCCGCCGACCCCCCCAAGAAGCCCGATGTTTCCAAGAAGGACGACAGCGAGGAAAAGAAGAAGAAGAAGGACCCACCGCCAGAGGTGCACGGCTACGCAGGCGTTAAGCAGTGGATGTGCTGCCGCTGCCACAAGTGGACGCACGTCGGGGCCACGGTGTGCTCGAACCTGACCTGCATGCATGCCAAGTGCGGCACTTGTATGGAACATGTTATGAGGAGGGGTGCCTGAGCACGCCGCTGAGGGACAGACAGGGGCATAGCTGAGTGCGGAGTTGGGAGTTGCTGCTGACGGACTGTGCATTCGGGCCTGGCGAATGGTGTTTCTCTACTTCGGGCCTGCGAGACTGGAGGGTTCTATTGAGTTCACTCTATCCGAACGGGTCTTCCAGGTTGCCTTTTGGACAACGAAAGCGCCTGATTCACAGGCGTTTGAACTCTCGGGCGTGACTGTACTTGCCTGTGTTCGCTGGGGTTGCTACTTGACCACTAGCTGAAGAACATAGTGGAGCCGGAGGGCTTGCAGAGAGTGCGCTCGCACCTTGCTGGTATTGCGTACAATATGAGTGCCTTACTTGAAAATGCCTTGACCGAACTGACAAGCAGACCTTTGGGTATCTCCCTCCCTCAACGCCATATATGCATTTGCCTTCCCACAGCATCCCAATAATTATGAAACCATCCCACAACACGCTGTCCCCACCATTTCGCTACCAGCGCCTGCCCCCATCATCTCTCCATCCCACCCTGCCCCTGCGTCCCGACACCCACACTAACAAACCTCAACAACTCCTCCAACGGCATCATCGGCTGTACCGCCTGTTGCGGCCTCGCCCTTACTCCCGTACCGGCCCCTGGCGTCGACACCCCCTCCATCGGCGATCCCGCCTCCGAATCCTCCGCATCCTCCGCGAACAAGACACTCCTCGCGACCTGGTTCCCCGCCGGCGCCGCCCACTCCCAAAGCTCCTCTATCTCCGCGTCCGTCAGCGCCAGCTGAGTTGCAGCGTCATCGCCGTCTCGTAGAGTTCCATTGCTCTTCTCATTCCCGTCTCTCTGGCTTTGCGCGGGCGGATTGGTGGGGGCAGCGAGCGCCATCCCAGCCCTGCACCCCTCGTCCACCCACTCTTCGGATGCAGGCTCCATCTTCTTGCGCAGCAGCTCAGCCAGCATGTGCGCGTGCGTCCCCCCCGGAAAGCCGGGGGTGGGGTAGACATGCGCGGCTGCTAGGAGTGGGGCGTGGGTTTGCAGGTGCGCGAAGACGGAGGAGAGATGCATGTTCACTTGGCGCGTGTTGAACTCGAGGGTGGGCCAGGGGGGCAGGGGGTCGGAGGATTGGAGAGTGCGGAGGAGGAGGTCGAGGCTGTTGCGGAGGGTGTGGAGGGAGAGGCGGAGGGTGTCGAGGGTGCGGGGGAGGTTTTGGGTGGGGGAGGGGTCGTCGTCGTCCATTCTCGTTGTGAGGGGAGTTGGTGGGTGAGGACAGTATGGATTTGCTGAAGCTGTGGTGTGAGTGTCTCAATCGAGGTTGCGGCTCGGGAAGTCTGTGTTTCTGTGTCTCAAAGGACGGATCGGGCCGAGGCGGCATCCGATGTGTGATGTCAAATGCCGACCCCTTCTCACTCCAACTCGCGCAACCGACGCGATCGAGTGGGAGCTGTCGAGCCTGAGGCTCCGATAATGTCACCCTTGTGATTGTTTGTTCGCATATATCTCCGGAACGGTTCTCTTCAAAGCGCACGTTGCTCATCGTTCATCCTCGGTTTGCATCTACCGTTGAGCCGACCTTGATCATGCGGTTCAATCGACGAATGACATATTATCCTCGTGATTTTCGCGCTCTACGGACTGTTTGCCTCTGTCAATCCGGTTTCTTTTAGGCATCTGACAGTCCAGCTCTCGTGTCAGTGGTTGACCCCTCAATTGTCTTGAATGCTTTTTCTCAAGGATGGAATATTCGGCCGCAGTGGGTCTGAGGTTTGCTGAGCGCCTCCAACCTCACACATTATTATAAAAGCGGCAGGTTGCAATAAGGTCCAGAACATGTTGCAGTGTGAACGCGCGGAAGTATCATGGGTGAGGTTGTTACACCGTGCTATTGTCTCCGGTCAGGTTGTCGGTATCGAATGGACATGTGGAGTATCTCTCGCAGTAGGATGTCCCTATGTCTTACACAGAGATAGGTACCTCATTCGCGTTCTTCGGAAGAACGATGAAAACCGGGTTCAGTGTAGTCGGGCAGATCTCATTCCACATGTTAAGGTCTCACCTCATGAATCAAACGCCGATAGTGTGAGCTTTTGCGTTCTTTTCAATCCTCTGAGAATCTTAGGATATAATGCATCAGTGCCTTCGTATGTTTCCTTCCGCCTATCATCATAGTTCTATCACATGCTTGATAACTGCACAAGAACACCGATGAGGTAGCAGATTGACTGCAGTTAGATCGCATCAAGCAGTGGGTTGCGCCTGATCTGCTTCCTAAGTCACCAGAGACAGTCTTCGAAAGGCAAGCATATCACTTGACTGCAGTCTTCTGTGTATCAGCTTTGGTGCCTCATTCGGAGTTTGCTCACGTCGCACTTGCCATGTTCGCTTACACGGCTCAGTATTGATGACGTGGTAACCGCTTCAGATCGACTCGAACACAATAGCATTCTCAATAACGGTGCACATGAATAACTAATCACCTGAAGTCTCTTCCACCTAGCTCTCCCGCTTTCACTTAAATCAACGAACGGATTCCGGTCACGACCATAATCCAACAGACGCGCCCAAATCTCCAACATAACAGCAGTTGACATCCGCTCAGTGAAGTGAGTGCCATGGCAGGCTTCATGAGCGTCTCAGATGAGATACGATACGCTGCTAAGCAATGTCCCCGCCGGCATGTCAGGGCTTCAGAAGGTGAACTCGGAACTCTCACATTCGCCCAGTTCTTTCGATCGGAATGGAAAACGGCTTTGACTGAGCCAGTGGATGGCTGGCCTGTTGGGCAGTATGCTGTTGCTAAGGCCGAGAAGTCCGCCGACCCAGTCGAACGTGCGATACGTGCAGAGTACAGACAGCTACGTCTTTCAAGTATCGAGTGCTACAATCTCGACCTTACGTTCTGGCCTGCCACTACCTCCAATCCTCACTTCCGTGATGGTTGCTCGAACGCCAAGTTCTACAACTTCATACAGGGATCAAACCCTCCGCATATCGTTCCCGTGCAGATCGTGGTAGGATTAAAAGAAGAGCTTCATGTACTTGTCAAGTTCCATGGAGCATGGCAACCCTTCACAAAGTTCCTACAGTCACTCATCAACCCTTCCGTTCCTGCGAGCTATGATCTCCTAAGTGGTCTATGGGAAGAGAACGGCAAAGTCTTCCCCCTGTTTGAACTTCCTGCAGAGGTTCGGAACACCATCTATGA
>JAKLMF010000260.1:0-21239 GCA_022813555.1 Botryosphaeria agaves | reverse complement strand
ATGACGAGCTCTTATCATCAGTCTCGCGAACATCTCAACCGATACTGGCGAGGCGTTCTGAGGACTGTCAACACAAAGGATGTCACGTGCATACGACATTGTCAAAACCACTGATGCAAGCATGCGTCCAGCTTACAGGTGGAGTCAACCCCGTTCCCTCCGCCACACCCTCCTCTCAAATTGAAATTGCCTGCTCGTCGCCTTGTCGTTCTAGAATCCAAGAGTATTTACGGAGAAAAGGCCCATCGAATCCACCATCTCCTCCCCCGCAACGGGACGAAAGACCGGGTTCAGTCAAGCATGACAGCCGAGTCACAAGGTCACGATGCTGACGAGCGTTTGCTGGCGCGGCGAACAGCGAACGGCCTTGATTTATGAAGCACGGAATCGGCCAACAGGTGCCGCATAATGGCAAATTGCAATAGTAAGGGCGAATCAAGCCGTGGAAAGCGTTTGTACTGCGTACAACTTACCCAAGCTGTTACGCTTCCATTAGGTAACAAGGCGTCCAAAACCGCTTAGGAGAACGCAGCGCTGGGTCGTACAATCGCTGGCTTTTCGCTCATCCTACTCCGCCTATCTCCACGGCCTGTTTCCGCTCGCGCTTTCTACCGTCATCGCCATGCTTTCTCAACACGGCGGCCAGACTTGCCATGGACTCCACTGAGAGGAAGGTCGGGACTTCTCTCTCTAAGAATCTTGCTTGTGAGTAGATCAATCCCTGGTTTCTATTGTAGCCGGTTGTTGTCTTAACTCTTCAGCGGCTCCTGTGTTAATGCTGCCCACGACAGATCAATGTTCCTACTCCGCTCTAGCGGCTGAAGAACTGCAAGGCACCACACCCACATGCGCGCTTCGGTCTGTCGCATGACCTAGTTGCCGTGGTCACACCGCTTTCACATCAGAACATTCATCTTCAGCGACAGCATCGCCTCAACATCGGCAGAAAACCCAAGGCCACCTTTACCCGAGGCATCGCACAGTTGAGCTTCCGGCCTGATCTTTCTGCAACCGCAGCCCTGGACGACCCTGACTACGCATGACAAAGAGGGTGGTCACCGTCAACAGCTATGGGCGTCAAGCCGCAAGCTTCATCCGCGTCGCCTCGGCGGTGGGATGGCACGTTCGCGCGCAGATGCGCGACAGAGTAGGGATCGTAGCAACAGAAATTGCTGGCCTGCCAAATGTGGAGGTTGTCGAAGGGTCTTTGGAGGACGAGAAGTTGATAGCGGATCTCTTCAAGGACGCTCAGGTGGCTTTCATCAACACTACACATTGGGGTGACGAAGTTCGTATTGGGCGTGCGCTTGCGGATGCTGCCAAGAAAGCGGGTATCCAGCATTACATATACAGCAGCATGCCAGATCACTCCATATACGGCAAAGGTTGGAGGGCGCTGCCGCTGTGGGCACAGAAGTTCACTATCGAAAACTACGTCCGCCAGATTGGACTACCGGCGACTTTCATATACACTGGCATCTACCACAACAACTTCACAAGTCTTCCTTACCCGCTCTTTCGCATGGAGCTGCAACCGGACGACAGCTTCGTATGGCAGGCGCCATTCCATCCGAACCAACCTCTACCTTGGCTTGATTCTGAACACGACATTGGCCCGGCTGTGCTTCAAATCTTCAAAATGGGACCGCGGGCATGGTCAGGTCATCGGTCAGTAGCCTTAGAGAATCACGTCGTTGACAGTAGCACAACTCGCGCGCTAACACATCGCATAGCATTACACTAGCATTTTCATACCTCACCCCGCGTCAGGTCTGCAAAGCCTTCAGTCGGGGCTTGTCCAGGCCCGTCAAGTACGTTCGTGGACCGATAGTGATCGAGACGCCCGTGCCGTCAGGTTACCGCGAGCATCTTGAGGCACTCGAGGAGACGCTGGGCGAGCGAGGTGCACCATACTTTGGTCCCGAATTAGAACCTGACTGCACCAAGGTGGCATTAGAGCTATGGGAAGGTCATCGTGACATGGAGGAATATGCGAGGGAGGTGTTTCCGGTGGAGGAGGCTGCTAATGGGCAGACGTGGATGGAAGACTCCGACACACCTTCCAGGGAGGTTGAGTTGGACTTTCAGGGAACGGTTTAGCGGTCGGTCAATCAAAAGCATTCGGGTGGCGTTACGAGCTTCAGACTTGGAGTCTACGTCGAAGCTCGGTAGAGCTGGTCAATGGATGGGTAAAAGTCTAGGCACCGATCCGCATGCAGACAATCTCAGCATCTGAGAGGTCTGTGATGGCGTCAAAGCGAGGATCACACTTGGAGGACAGGATCAATTGTACAGATACCACAAAATGCGGGGATCAAACTAAACAAAAAGCATTGAATTAAACGAATCATCTGTATTTGCAGCACCAGCCCGATCCAAACAAAAGTCTGTCTTGAGTGGATGCACCCTCTGCGGAGGAGTTCATCTTCTCAAGCAACTGCCTCGCTTAGTCATGATCCTCCAGACATCGAACTTCCGCATACAAGTGATAGCAACCAACCCCCAATCACACATTATGGCAGCGCCTCATACAGCGATGCGCCCATTGGCATGCTGGAAGACGATCTTCCGGCAAACTCGCGCATGCAAGCAACAGCAGCAGCGCTACCTCGCAACAGCAGTCGAAGGCCGGTCCTCCAGCACAACCTCTCCACCTCCATTCGATGCCGCAAAAAGTAAGCTCAGTCCTACTTATATAGATTTCTCTATATCCAAGGACACGCACGAAGAAGAATGCAAGAGCTAACCACTCATCCCCTTCAGCACCCCACGTCCTCAAACGCATAAAAACCTACCCCCCACCCCCCACGCCCCTAAAAACCCACAAAGACCCCATCGGCACCGTCACCAGCACCCAACTCTCCACGCTCGACCCGACCGGCGCGCGCTCCCGCCTCTTCTCCAAGACGAACCCCGAGGCCGCCAAGGTCGGAGACATCCTCCTGGTGCGGCAGCGCAATGGGGATCCGTTTGCGGGGGTGTGTATCAATATTAGGAGACAAGGGGTGGATACGGCGATTTTGCTGAGGAATCAGTTGACGAGGGTGGGAGTGGAGATGTGGTATAAGATCTATAGCCCTAATGTTGAGGGGATTGAGGTTGTTCAAAGGAGGGAGAGGAGGGCGAGACGGGCGAGGTTGTATTATATGCGGTATGTGCGGCCTCTGACTTGCCTATTGGAGGTGGTGGAGGTGTTGTTGATGAGTCGATGGGTGTTTTGCGTTGAGTGGTAGGAGCGATGTTTGGGGTAGTGCTGACGTTGTGATCTGTATAGGAAACCTGAGCATGATGTTGGGTCTGTGGAGAATATCGTCCGGCAGTACCAGCGACAGCGGGCGATGCTGGGCTCGACGAATGTGAAGGGCAGGGATGCGAACTCGAGTAAGAAGAAGAACAGCAGTAGAGGGAGGAACTGAGTTGTATGTCACGCATAGTATGGCGTTCTTCATGGTAAAGGCAGTGTAAAATATTGCATCAACAGGTGCGTTAGCAGTTCGGGGAGGCGTGCCGTTTCCCAGATTGTTTGGCGTTCGCGTAGCCTGCTTGTTCCGATACAGCGTCTCATCATCACTCATGTTCAAATTTTAGTTTTGCATGCCCCTTCCTATATGGTCGAGACAGAAGTCCATTGATCAGTCGACAGTACGAAGAAAAACCGTTGTCCATGGCTGTGTATACGTTCCTCATCACTCGCTCCCTGCATTCCAGCTCTCCTCATACGGTATCTTGATCACATTCACACTCCCATCACTCCCAACAGTCAAACAGCAGTTCTTCCCAATGAGCTCCCACTCCTTCTCCTTGTACGTACTCGGCTCGCTCGCAACGATCACATGACTCCCATGCTCCTTCGCGTCCTTGCTCGCTCTCGGATTGCTTCCGCCATCCGCACGATCCGGATACTTACTGTTCAGCGTCACGCCCGCCGTCGTCGAGTAGTACAGGCTCGGGGGTTGCTCAACCGCATGGTTGCGGAAGCGATAGGCGATCAGCTGGGAGCCGTCCGTCGCGGCGAGATTCAGACAGTTTGGGCGGGCGCCTTCGACTCCTAGGACCTGCTGCTGGAGAGAAATTACGGTGCTGACGGCGCGGTGGAGCGCGTCTGCCATCTCGGACGTCGAGTACTGCTCTTCCCACGCAGCCCTGCCGCGGCCGGAAGTCAGATAGGTAATGTACAATGCAGCGAGATGCTCGGAGTCGGTCGACCCGAGCACGTTGCCGTACGCATCCTGGTCAAGCAGTTCGCACAGTTGCCGCCGGATGGACAGAAAGTCGAAGATGACGCCATTGTGCATGAAGGCGTGGCGGCCAAACACGAAGGGATGGTTATTCACGGCCGTGGTGGCGGTGCTCGAGGCGGCCCGGATGTGTGCGAAGCAGACCTTGCTTTGCGTGTTGGCGCAGATCTGGCGGAAGTTGAGGTCGTTGAGCGGTGGCTGGACGGTTTTGTACAAGGCCGGCCGGAGCCCGTTGCAGGAGGGGATGAAGTCGTTGCGAGCGTCAGTGTACCAGGCTACACCGAGGCCGTCGATGTTGAAGAGGCGGTTGCGGACGTCGATTTCCTTTTCGGCTGAGATGTTGTTGGGGTCGTAGTGGAGGAGCTTTGGCCTGGAAGGGTTAGATATGGGAACTGGGGTGAGGGAGGAGAGCGTACAGATAGTGGTCATGTACTTGTTTGGAGAGACTGTGTTTGGGCGTTATAAGGACATCTTCGAGGAGACAGTCCTCGCTCGCAGAGACGTAGGCAAACCAGCTACGCATGTTAACAGAGGATGGCGGAGAGATCACATAGCACTTACCGGCACATGCTAGATTCCGCTTTTCGATATTTCTATTTGTTTTTATGGTGTAGACCTTCGATACCTACTACTGAATAGCCCTCGAGCAATTCCCTTGGCCTCAATTGATTCACTCGAGTGGTGTCAACGCAGGTCCCCCAAGTGAAAGAACGAGGCTTCTCACCTGTTTTATCAATTGAAACTCGTTGTAACAAAACTTTGAAAGTAGAAACAGGTATTTCCTTGATATCAACCCACCTGTGATGTTCGTCCTTACGCGTACCTCTGACCTTGTTCCTGGCCCTGCCAAGGTCTGATGTGCATGAGCTGCAGCCATGTCGACCCTTCGCCGACAGGGAAGCGAGCCTCTCACGCCAGCAGAAATACAAAGGCCGCAAACAAACTCCAGCAACGTCGACAGGACTTGGACGCACGAAGACTTAGCTTCATAAACACAAACATAGAACACGGACCTGCACTTCGCGAGATCTCCATTATGACTACTGTTACCCAAGCTGCTCTTCAGAGCTCCTATCCGTAAGTTTCCCTACTCCGTACTGACTGGAGCTCTCACTGATGCGCGCAGGCCGACTATACCTAAATCTTTCAACGCGAACCAGCCCAAAACGATCCGACTATATCCTCTGAGCAATTATACGTTTGGCACGAAAGAGCACCAGCCGGAAGAAGATCCCTCAGTCGTCGCGCGATTGGGGCGCCTCGAGGAGCACTACAAGCAGCATGGCATGCGCCGGACGTGCGAGGGCATTTTAGTCTGCCACGAACACAACCACCCGCATATCCTGATGCTGCAGATTGCGAATGCGTTCTTCAAGCTGTACGTCCAATAACGCCCTCTGCGCCGCATACAAACTACGCTCTATGCCGTTGCGCGTCACTAACGGGGGAGCAGTCCTGGCGATTACTTACAACCCGGAGACGACGAGATCGAAGGCTTCAAAGCGCGACTCAACGAGCGGTTAGCTCCAGTCGGTACGCAGTTCACCGGCGAAGGCGTCAACGATGAGTGGCAGATAGCGGATACGTTGGCGCAGTGGTGGAGACCAAACTTCGAGACGTTCATGTATCCATTCATACCAGCGCACGTCACGAGGCCGAAGGAGTGCAAGAAGCTTTACTTCATCCAGCTACCGAAGAGCAGTATGCGGCAAGAACCTTATCCGTAGCCAGCAGAGGGTTGCTAACGGGTGTACAGAGGTCCTAAGCGTGCCAAAGAACATGAAACTTCTTGCCGTACCGCTCTTCGAACTATACGACAACACGGCGCGGTATGGTCCGCAGCTTTCAGCGATACCTCATCTACTATCGCGTTACAACTTCGAGTATGTGGATGGGGATGGAAACGTGGTGGCTGTCACGCCTGGTGGTGGACCATACGGTGAGGGGGAGCTACCACAAACTAAGGTGTTGGCCGGCGGCGACGACGACGTCAAACACGAGACCAATGGGGACGGAATCAAGGAAGAAGCAATGTCATGAACGTCTGGTCAGGACAGACCTGAAGATCTGTTGGTCTAGCGTTCGAGCGGGAGTTCAGGCGCCTGGTTCGCATAGGCTGCTAGAGGATCGCCTATGTTTGGGAAAAGCTGCACTTGCATATGTAGAACTTTGCGGTCGGGAGTGTCAGTTATCTATGAGAAGGAGTTGAACTATTAAAACCTTCTACTATATATACTTAACCACGTGAACGCTGTTCCGCCCTCGGTTGCACATTCACCCCACACCCCAGGCTCTCCAAACTCCCACTTCCCTCCCACCACCTGATGCAATAACGATCCCACACCCTCCAGCCGATCTCCCACGAAAAAAAATCCCACACCAACCTCCACCACACCCAATATGCTCCTCCTCGGCCTCACCGGCTCCATCGCAACCGGCAAATCCACCGTCTCGTCCATCCTCCGCTCCCCCCCCTACTCCCTCCCGATCATCGACGCCGACGTCCTCGCCCGCAAAGTCGTCGAGCCCGGCACCCCCGGCTACACCGCCATCGTCGCGCACTTCGGTCCCACGACGCCGGATCTGCTCCTCCCGGCCTCAGCGCCCGAGTGCGGCGGGCGGGAGGACGGGCCCGATGGCAAGGGACGACCGCTGAATAGGCCGGCGCTGGGGAGGAGAGTGTTTGGGGGGGCGGAGGATGACGAGAGACGGAAGGATCGGATGGTGTTGAATGGGATCGTGCATCCTGCGGTGCGCAGGGAGATGTATAAGGAGATGGCGAGGGCGTATGTGAAGGGGTATTGGGCGGTGGTGCTGGATATCCCGCTGCTGTTTGAGAGCGGGTGGGAGCGGGTTTGTGGGACGGTCATGGTTGTTGCGGTTAAGGACCCCGAGATACAGATGCACAGGCTTAGGGAGAGGGATCCCCATTTGAGTGAGGAGGATGCGAGGAATAGGGTGTTGAGTCAGTACGATGTTCGGGAGAAGGCGAGGAGGACGGAGAGGAGGGGGAAGAGTGGTGTTGTGGTGTGGAATGATGGGGATAAGGAGCAGTTGAGACGGGAGGTGGATAGGGTTATGAAGGAGGTGATGAGAAGCAGTCCGAGGTGGTGGGCTTGGTTGCTGTTGGCTTGTCCGCCGCTGGCGACGACGATGGCCGTGTGGAACTTTGTGAAGAGTTGGAGGACACAGAAGGCGTGGGAGCGGGAGAGGGCGGTGGAGAAGGCGAAGTTGTGAGCTTTTCAGTAAAGCTGGAAGCGGGTTCTTCTGCCCACTGGTCCTCTGTGAAGAACACGTGAGTATGTGGCTATGAGGTGTTCGTGTGGTCTTCCCACACACTTGACGACTAACCATTCTGAAACAAGGTCTACCGTATTGTGTATGGAAGGAACTTCCACGGCTGCACGTTACCCCACGATTGATACCGGCTACTACGTCCTAAATTTTGAGATAAGAACGGGCCAGATAGATCTTCAGACTTTGAGGTTTTCTTGTGTGCAGAGGTAGAGCATGTTTGGGATGGCCCCTATCTGGCGTACCTCTAGAGACTGCTCATTTTGCCTCTGTGAATGGCACTTCCCTTCACGGACCGAAGGATTCCGGTATGACTCTTGATTTCACATGCCCACTTTCATGTCAAAACTGATTGCTGTCATCCCCTCTCTCGACTTCGAGTTTTCATAAGCTTCAGACGATCAAGATGTCTCACGTCCCATCAAGCTACATTGACGACGGTAAATCAGACATTGCTCCTGCTCGTGCTTCTCCTAAGCCGAAAGCCACTCCATCGGCAAGGTATTCTAGGACATTGTCTTTGCGAAAGGAAGTGAAACACGCTGAGACCACTACGGTTGCTTGGGCTCCCTCGGAGTATAGTGCTATCGACGATAGTTACACTGCAGTTGATACTGCTGTAACGGACAACGAAGCCACAGAGAAACCGACGAAACAAACGAAGCAGGAGAAGACTATTAATTGGGAAGCGGGCAGTGCTGTCGAGAGCTTTATCGACGATGGTGTATCCATATCTGGCCAGTCTTTGGCGCATACAGAGACCAACGTAATACAGAGAGAGCCTAGGCATAGGCGACCAACTGTAATCCAGGAAACGCCCAAAGCTCAAGTCGTTGGTCGCCGAGCTTCACTTCCTCTAAAGGCTCCTCGCGTGAGCCCTGTTCTAGTGCGAAGGGCGCTTGTTGACAACACCGCCAATGTCGACCGCACACCGTCGAGGCCTTACATACGAGATGGGTCTCCAGTAGTCCGTTCGCACAAACCTCTGGAACCGTCGGCCTTCATCATCTGGAGCAAGACGAAAGCTGTTACCATCATCGACCCTACCTATCCTCCGGTGATCCCGCGGAGACACCTTCGTTCTCTTACATATCCTGAAGTAAGCCCTTCATTCTCTTGATGAAGATTGAACAGACTCAACATGCAAAGAAGCTACGAAACCAAGCAGTAGAAGCACAAGAGGAGCGGCCACGTGCTTCCTCAGCTCCCACAGTTCCGCCTACAGGCGCCGCGGCGTCCACTCCATCTGTGAAGCCGCCAAAAGCTCTATCCAAAGCCGGTCCTAAAGCCTCACAAGCTCCTGTTGAGCCAAAACCAGCCTCAGCAGTACCACAGCAAGTAGAGAGGGATGTACCTGCCGCATCCACGAAAATTTCGACACCAGCTCGACTCAAACGATTGTCCGGCGCTTCCTCCAAGACTCACTCAAGAGCATCATCTACATCACTGTCCCCAATTCTCCCCGATCCCATTTACAACTCCCTATCCAAAGCCAACCCCCACACTCCCTTCACCCAGGACGAGAAATACATGATGTCCGGCGCCCTGCAGTCCACACCCCGTCCCAGCCCGGCCATAGCAGCGGCTCAACCAGCGACTCTCGACTACACCGTCGCAAAAGCACCACCGGCCTCTCAGCCGAACGCTGCACTACACCCGCTACCCCCTCTGGCACCGATACCAGCACCACTGCTCTACCACCAGCACACTTTCGTACCACAACTACCATCGTCGTCGTCGCGGATGCCGGAACGACCGTCGAACTACCGGGCCCCGTACGTCGAGAACGCCGCGTCAACCACCAGCAGCAGCGCGGCGGCGACAATCGGTGCCGTGGGCGACGAGAAAGAAGACGGCGATGTCAGGCTCCGACGCCGTGCTGCCGGGGAGCCGTACTGCAACGCCGTGGTCGGGGGGATCCCGGTTCGAATGGCGGGATGGAGAGGCAGGAGAGGGCGGTAGGAAGTGAGTGTTCGTGAGGGAGTTGGAGAGAGGAGGGGGGGAAGCAGGTGGGGAAGAATCTGAATTCGGTGGAATGGATGCGAGGGGAGACGTGGAGTGGTGAGGGGAGGGTCTGGACTGGCGCTGAGACGGAGAGCGCGGATTTGGGACGCGTGGCTTGTGAGGGGCATCCTTTGCTTGTCATGGTGGGGGACGGGTGGTCTGGCGAGCTTCGACGTGGCTGCTGCGAGAGACCGGGCCGTAGCAATAGCAGGGGGAATCTTCTATGTGGTTCAACAATTCGTTCGACAGAGTGAGCATGCATGTGCAGAACGAGAGCGACATAGTGCGATCAGAACCAGACAAAAAATCCATCCATCATGGGGACTAAGAGTATCATTCGGACTTCAAGCTACCATCGAAGTCCCTTTTAGCCAGCTATGAGGTATATCTCAAGCAACCCTCATTCCTCACAGACCAGCAAGTACATTTCCACAGCCTCAACCCTTCCCTCCACAACTGCCTAACCAGCTAGGCCGCTCAAGTGTTGTAGATGGGTTGCGGCGGCTGGAATCCAACCAAGCGCTCGCCGTTGCTGGGCCGGAACTTGCGCTCCTTGTACCAGTGGCACGCCGTCTTGGCCAGCTCCTCCACCTCGCTGAACTCGAACTCCTTCTTCCGCAGCAGGTCGTACACGCCGCGCGCGTACTCGGGCGCGATGTTGTAGATCTGGGCGAGGTATTTCTTCTGCAGTGGATGTCAGTCTTACATGATCCACCTCTTCGGACGACACGACGACCACATGATGAGAAGGGGTGGGGTAGGGAGGAAGGGTCGAACGTACCTGAATGAGCGGGTAGCTGACATGGCTCAGCATCTTCGCCGTGTTCGAATGCGTGTGCTGCCTCTGCTCCTCGCTCATGACGCGTCTATACAGCTCCCTCGGCTGGTCGTACTCGTTCATCTTGCCCTCGTGCCAGTAGTGGCTCTTGCGGCTCACGATGTTGTCGCTGACCGCATACGGCGCCTCCGCGACATCGGGCCGGAACTTGTGCACGAAGCTGTTGGGCACGTACTGCGGGTTGCCGGCGTGGTTAGCGTCGACGCGCATCGGGCCGTCGAAGTTCAGCGGCGAGAAGGACTTCGCCATGAACGGGCAGTTGACGGGGATTTGGTGCAGGTTCACGCCGATGCGGTGGAACTGCGCGTCGCGGTAGAAGAACATACGGAATTGCAAGAGCGGGTCCGGGCTATCTTCGACACCAGGAACCATGGAGCCGGGAGAGAAGGCGGCCTGCTCGACATCGCGGTGGAAGTTCTCCGGGTTCTTGTTCAGGACGAGACGGCCAAATTCGTGCATCTAGATACATGTTGTCAGCTGACCGCACGAGGGAGACGAAAAGGAAACGTTTCCGTACCGGGAACTGTCCTCTCGGCCAAACCTTGGTGACATCGAAGGGATCGAAACCGAGTTTGTCGGGATCCGCCTCCTCTGGCTGCATGACCTGAACCTTTGCCGTCCATTCAATCTCCTCGCCGGCTTCGATGGTCTCCCACAAGTCACGCTTGGAGTAGTCGGGGTCTTCACCGCTGATCCTGATGGCCTCAGGCTCGGTAAAGTCCTTCTGCCCGTGCTTGGCGATGAAGTGGTACTTGATGTACACGAACTTGCCCTCCTTGTTCACCCTGCGATACATGTCAGATACGTTGGGACGACGTGAGTTAAACGAACATACCACTTGAAGGTGTGGCATCCGTAACCATGGTTGAACCTGTTCCCCCAGATTTTAGCCTCAGCTCTTCTTCGAACGTGACATGCTCTTTGCCCTACCTCCAGCCCTGAGGAGTTCCACGGTCACTGAAGAACATCAATCCGGCGTGATTGCTGTGTGCTGTGTCAGCATACTGCGTTGCACACTTTCCGGTACAGAGGCGTACCCCTCTGGGGTGTTCGCCAGCAGGTCGAACGTCGCATTGTAGTCCAGGAGGAAGTTGTCAGGCCTGCGGTATTGCGAGCGAATGACGTCGGGACCCTGGATGGGGTCACGGCAGAAGAAGACAGGCTGCGGGCACGTGTCAGTCGCATGACCAACAGTTACAAGAGTTGCTCAAGACCCACGAAGTTCAGCCCAACGATGTCGTAGTTGCCCTCCATCGTATAGAATTTAATGGCAAAGCCACGTGGATTGCGGGCTTCATCTGGGAACTCGCGACCAAGAGTGACGGTTGAGAATCGGATGAAGATAGGCGTCTTCTCTCCAACGGTCTGGAGGAAGTCCGCTTTCTATACAGAGGAGCATGATGAGCGAAGTTGTTCCACTGGCAACCAGGAGCAGTGTTGTCTTTACCGTGAGGCTCGAAACATCCTTGGTGGTCTCGAAATAGCCGTATGCGCCAGATCCGCACGGATGCACCATCCCTGTTCGAGGCACGAGTCAGCGCCGCCGCCAACAATGTCAAGGTCGACGTCACGTCAACTTGTCATCATCACTGGACCCTCCATTCTGTGCTTGCCAGCTCTCCGTCGTCGTACGAAGCGGAAGCGGAGGATAATAAGAAGACGGGAGAGATTGGGCAGACTTACGCTCGAGGGGCTTGGAACGATTGAAGTGCTGCTGCTTCCTACGCAGCCTTGTTAGCTGGATGAACCTTCGATGAGCTCGACACGCCTGCTCTGGACTTACTGTAGCAGGAAGACGTCGCTGACGACCGGAATACCCCCGACAGTCTTGCTGTGAGCACTGTGTCCACGTCAGCAACTGCATCTCTGACCGCAAGCCCGTGTTCACTCACGGATCTGGGAACGGAATGCCCTCGTTGCTGGTGAAGTACTCTCCATCATCAACCCTCTTTCCACCTTGAACGGCACCGGAAACCTTGGAGATGATGTCGGCAGGCCCCTCGTTCGCGCTCGCCATGTGCTTCACACGGGGATTGCGGACCTCGCCACTGATGGCGCCGGTCAGAGCCTCCTTGGCCGCCTCCAGCGGGTGCTGGAGCGGGTCCGTCTGGTTGGTGTTCGCGCTGGTGCTGCTGGGTGCCATGTTGCGCAGTTTCTCAGTAAGGTTGGTGGGGATGTCCATCTAAAAGAGAGGAAAGGACGGCCAAAGAGGGGAAGTATGTTTTATGAGAGTGTGAGATACAGGGAATGACCGCTGCAGGACACGCTTCAGACTGTCGTACTTGTGACGTGATCTTGTTTACTTTGTGGAGTTCAATTCAAGTTTGTCACTAGCGAAACATGCTGCACCTGGGAAGAAGTGAGAACGGGCATTGGACGCAACGGGCATAGCTCCGAAGAGGACATGGGAGACGCGTCGAGTACGAAGGATGGCATTCGCGTGATTCCTGTATGGAGGGCTTCCGCGGGGAAGGTAATTCTTGGTCCGCTATTCGTTGTACTGCATCGAGACATGCGACATTCCAGCTGATTAGATATGAAGAGCATTGATTCGGCCCTGGCACGAGCGGCTACGTAGATCATGAGCAGCCCCATGGGAAAATGCACTTGGCTGGAGGGTATTATGCAGTGTTTCATCGTCATTGATCGGTGAATCGACGAAGTGGCATGCAACGCGCCTTGGCGGCGGGGCAGCGAACGAGCGTTGGAGCTTGGGCCCGCTCGGAATCGACTCCTTGAGCATGGACTGGATCCAGCTGTGGACTGCTCACCGCAAATCCGCATAGAAAGCGGGATGGGAATTTGGAACCTCGATCTTCCACCAGACACCCACCTCGAACCGTTCCATAGTCCCTCAAGCAGCTGCAGCAAGACTTCTACGCCAGAGACTTCTACGCCAGATACACATGGAGAATAAGGAGAACAGCAGAATAAGCTAGCATTTGAGACGTATTTATTGGAATCACGATTGTGCTACAGTGTCATCGCGCACATCGCAGCTAATGCTGAAGGGAATCACGAACTACCTTAGCAAAGCATCAATACGATGTCTGCATTCTGGGAGGCGACATAACCTACGCCTCAAAGATGCTTGTGAGCCAAATGCTATGGATGATAAGTTACTCTCTCAGTCTCTCCGTATCCACCCTCACAGCTTACTCCCCCCTTCCTCAAACTCACTCAAATCTCTCACCGCCCTCGCCCCAGCACTAACACCCAACGACGCCTTGAAAGCATGCACATCCGTGATGACCTCCGGCTCTTTCCCAGCAACAGCCACCACCTCCTCGCCCCCCTTGACCTCCGACCTGATCGACGAAGCCGTAACATCAACCCCCACACTCGGCAGCACCGTCCCCATCACCGCCTTCCCTTGCTCGATAATCTCCTTCACCTTCTCCGCCTCCACCTTCTGATCCTGCACCAGATGCGCCGTAATCGCATTGACAAGGCCCTCGACGTCCCCGCCAGCGATGTTCACACCTTCCAGCCGTGCTGAGAGTTTCTCCGCGTCGGCAGCGAAGCCTTGCGAGTTCAGGAAGTGGGTGAGCATGGTGAGGATCTTGTCGCTCTGGTCCTGCGGCGTGGTTTTCTTGGCGATGGATGCGGCGGAGGACTGGGCGAGCATGTGGACGGACACTTTGGCGCGAGTGGGGGAGGTGGGGGTGATGTAGTGGTTGAAGAAGGTGAGGAGGTCGGTTTTGGTAAGGGGGGAGAGCTGTGCGACGTCGTGCTCGACTGTAAAAAAGTTGTGTCAGCAGGGGAAGGTTCACAGAACAGGAGATTGATCGGATGAGTCGGATGAGCGAGGCCAGCACGTACCTTGCTCGAAATCGTAGCATTCACTCATGATGTGGTTCCAAAACCTCGACGACTCCTGCCCCAAATTTTTCAACTGCTCCAGCCTCTTGTTTATCAAGCTCGTCTTATGCTTCTCGAACTCCTCCTCTGGCATGTCCGCCAACGTCCGGCCAAAGTCCGTTAGGAAAGCATCGATGCGCTGCTCCAAGTACTCAGGCGACTTCTCGCTCTGGATGAGCACACGGTATCCCGCCCAGGTATTGTGGATCGCAACGCCACTAAACACGACATAACCTAGTTGTTCCTTGGTGCGGAGCTGATCGAAGGCCGGCTCGTCGGTCATCTGAGCTGTGAGCATGAGTCTGGCTCTAAGGGCCCGGTCTTGGTTATTGCCCACGGCGAGCATGTACTCGATACAGTGGTTGACGTTCGCTGGGTCCTTCAACGTCCGCTCGTAGATATAGTTGCTGCCTTCCGGGAGAATGAGCGACCGACGGATTGGCCACTGAGACGGGGGGAGTCTTCTTGGTTTGAGTGTCGACTCAACAAGGTCTGTGAACTTGAGAGCATCTTCCTTGTACAGATTGCCGTGGGCCAGTACTTCGATATGAACCTGACGCAGTAACTGCGGGAAGAAGTTGCGAACATCCGTGGCCGTAATGTGTGGCAGCTCAGCCATATACTGCTCGTTGATCCAGCCTCTTTCGCTGTTCAACCACCTGCTGAAAGTGCCCACTTGGTGGTACGGCTGCTGGAAGTCCCAGTTGCGGAAGCCGCGCAGCAATCTCTCTTTGACGATCTTAAACCTGTCTTCCCGGACTTCGAGATCTCTCATGGACACTAGCACCTTTTCGAGCAAGACGGCCATTTTGTCATTGTAACCGCCTAGATTGATGTCAAGGCCTAGGGAATGATTGATCATAGAGTATTCCAGTCCAGCTATCTCACCGTTGTAGGAGTATTCCACCAGCGCGTCCTGTACCAACTCACGGTAAAGATGAGTCATGACCGTGGTCTGCGGCGTCAAACTGGCGAGAGGGTTCCGTAGTGTGATACGCAGGTTGGCTTTCGGAACCCAGAAGCGATCGTCCTTCTTGTACCATGTCCGAGCGCTAACGTCGTACCAAATGAGCATGGGCGTCTTCAACGGCTCGGTGACCTCCTTCCTGTCCACCTCCAGCCTAGTGGGAATGAATTCATTCTTCGTAGGGAGATGGAGCTCTTGGGGGCGCTCGCCTGCCGAGCTTTCAGCGGCCTTTTCGATCTCGGTTATAAAATCTCGCGGTATCTTCTCGTACTTGTAGTCTGTCCCGTACCACTTCTCTTTGTTGTTCCAGTTACCCGGGAAGTCTTGGGCAACGATGGTTAGACGGAAATTGTCTGGCCTGAGGTACGACAAGCCCTTCTTGATGGCTTCGGGGTCGAACTTCCTGATCACACTCGGGCCGCTGAGCAGTCGATCGCGTGGATAGGGCTTCTGCATGATCCCGCTCAAAGCACTGGCTGTTTTACTGGCCGGCGTCTTTTGTCTGAATCGGAAGTCGACTTCGCTCATGCGCTTAATCTCCTCGAAGATCCACTCTTGAGGTGGTGTTTCCCGCAAGATCGCAATATATTGGAACACGGCCTTGGCGACTTCCTTGTAGTGCTTGAGACCGTCCTCGGTCAAGCGTACGGATATGCTGAAGAACGCAGAGCCAGGACACAAGGGCAGGGGACCAGCACCCAGGCCGTTCGCCCAACCCTTCGCTTTAATGTAGGCTAGAATACTTCCGGGACCCTCGTGACCAATGAGATGGCTGAGGTATCGTCCAGGTTGTGATTCGTACACGTTCTCCTCGTCCTGGTACGGGAAGTATATGTCTAGGATCCGCGAATCAAACACAGGCTTCGCAAAAACTTGCGTCAGCAACTCATTCTCGGTATAAGGTTGAACCTCATCCCAGCGGTTTCGAGGCAAATCCTTGTTCGGTACGTTTGAAAACAGTTCCTGTACCCAGCTTTCTAGGTCATCTAAACCCTCACGGCCTAGAACGACTAGCTTCATACGATTTGCGGAGTAGTTTTTCTCATAAAATTTGATGAACTCATCTCTTATCTTTACACCCCGCTTGAGCGGCTCATCGTGCAAAGTCTGATAGTTTCCGGTCGAGAAGTGGCAGAACGGATGTTTCGGGTTTGACAAGCTTTTGTTAAGTTGGTGGAGCCGCCAGTTGTCGCTCTGGAGATTCTTCTTGTTCTCCGAGTCCACTGCTCTTAGCTCCCTGTCCAGGGTATCCTCCAAGAAAAGCGGTTCGACGAAAAACTGTGCAAATCTATCCAAAGCTCCGTACAGGGGCGAAACCTGCTTCAACGACGAAGCATCTGAACTGATGCTAGACGCAGAAGACGCTTTGCTGTTCGACGGCGTGGAGAAGGCGCTTACTTCGAAGAAGTAATTCGTAGATGTCGCGGCAGTGAAGGCATTGGAGTAACCTGAGTGAGCTGCAAGATACTGATTGTAGGCGTTTTCTTTGGGATACTGGCAGTTGAATACATTAGCTATTGTTCGGACTAGAGTACATAAATTCCACAATGACAACTTCAACATTGCTCAACCAGCCAGCGACCGTCATGTAGTGATACATGATATGTCACGCGTATGCATGCTTCTACCTTGTAGCCTTCCTCAAGATGATATAGACAGCGTGCAACGATGATACTGTTGAAGCTCCTTGACTTTTCAAGATTGTGTCTAGTATACCACCACGTCGTTGGTGGCCAAGCGAATGACTTTCATGAGACCAGCACGTCACACATGGTATTCAATGCTCTCGTACGCTCCATGTCAGGTACTCGTCGTCGCGCTCTTGCCCTTGTATCCGCTCAAAAACTATTCTCTTACCTTCTTCGTGCCCATGAAGAGCAGATGCTCCACAGCATGCGCCATGCCCGGCATGTCATCCGCATCGCTGAAGCTTCCTACGTTCACGTCCAGCGCCGCACTAACTTTGTCCGTGTCAGGGTCGTGTATGAGTAGCGCTTCAAGCTGATTTGGGAGGCGTATGACCCTGTACGTCCGGTTGTCGAGCGCGGGGCGTTCCATGTTGTCCGTCAACCGTTCGGCTGGAGGTGCAGCCCGCGTATCAAGAGGCTCAGTCATTCTGGCGGATGAGGAGAGTTGTCTGCTGTACAGTGGAAAGACAAAAGGACGGTGGCGGACAGAGTTGGAACGTGCTGGTAATTGTGTCGTAGAAACGCTAAAGTGGCGGACTCGCGACGGTAGCGGGGGAGAGACGGGAGGAGATGCTTGGATTCTAGTAGAGAACACGCGTCCCAGACGCTCAAGATTATGCTTCGGATGAGTGGCGTTGCACCTGAGTTTTGCTAGCTGACAAACATGCGGAAAGTACCTGCCAGCTGTGAATGGCATTCACCTAACTCGTACAGGGCCCAGGAAAGGCCACGCTTAAGCGGATGGAATGCCAGTAAACGAGGGGGGGGGAGTGGAGTGGATAAGAACAATACCAAGCCCGAGCGAAGGCGATCACTCTGTTGTGTTAAACCTTGACAGGACGGCCATCAAGGTACTTTCACGTCTGGTGGTGAGTGTCCGTGTCGGAGTTGTCCCGATGTCGGCTCGGCGTGACGCGCTCATCCGTGTTGCTGCGCCTGACTGCATGACAGTCTGGGTCACGGGTCTGGCAACATGTTCATTCCCAGACTATGTTGAGTGTCACTTGACGCCTGCAGTGTTGCAGTTACGTGTTTTCAATCGATATGTTGAAGGACTAGGTACTCTAGAACGCTTGATCCGTGCCGATTTCTACAGTCACTTTTGCTCCAGCTCTACTAATGCCATGCCACTCCTCTAGCCGTGCAGTGATGGTAACCCAATATCTAAGATTCCCCTATGGCGGCCTACATCTTGCTGTCTCCTGACACAAACCCATTGACCACGGCCGTCAAAAGCTGATTTGCAATTGCCGTCCTCGGCGGCAACCTCAAACCGCCCTCCTTGTACTCACTCCCCGGCTCCTCCCCCAGCCCACTCGTCCCAATCCTCAGCGCCTCCCTCACCTCCTCCATCGTACACCACCTCGCATCGTCCAGCTCAGGATCATTCCCCAAATCGATCTTCTCCCCTTCCGGAATGGCCTGCCCAATCGCACCGATCATCAAGTTCGCCGGATACGGCCACGGCTGCGTGCTGTGGATGACGACACGGCCAAGCTTAATTCCACTCTCCTCCCAGACTTCGCGGCGCACGGCCTCCTCGACAGACTCGGCGGGCTCGAGGAAGCCGGCGAGCGTGGAGTACCAGTGCGGCGGCCACCTCCGCTGCCTTCCGAGCAGGGCCCTCTTGCCGTCGGCGCTCACGACTGCCACGATGATGGTGGGGTCGGTCCGTGGAAACGAAAGATTGGAGATGCCGGTGCGGGTTGCGCACGACGGACGGTCTGAAGGCTTCGCTTCAGTGGTGGACCCTGTCGCAGTGGGGAGAGAGGCCAGATCGCCGGGCGGACAGGCACGCTTGAAGCCGCCGTTAACGGAGAGAGTGGGCTGGCCGCATTGGGCGCAGAAGGGATTGCGCCTGTTCCAATCTAGGACATGGCGGGCTTCGGCGTAGATTGCGGCTGGAAGACTCGGTTAACGGTGTCCGTATGTGAGTCTTAGAGAAGGACATACCTTCTTGGGCGGGAAGGGAGAGGTGCATGCGCGCCTCTATAAACGATAGACCGCGCGATTGAAGGGTTGAGATGAGCTCTTCCGCGGCAGCCGTCAACGAGCCTTTGGGCGTGACATCCAGCGCAAAGAATGGTGCTCCCTTATACAACTCCTTGTATACTATGCCATCATTTCTCCGTTCATCCAGCCCTAAGAAGACTAGCTGGGGAATATAGGTGGACGAGTTATATTGCTTAATTACATCATCTTCGGACTTGCTGTACGGATCATCTCCGATCAATGGCTTAACATCCTGGTAAGATGCGTATGCGAGTTCGGTCGGACTTTTGGACAGCGGGTTAAGTTGGTTGAAAATGAGGAAGTTGGTTGTAGGGTGTTTGAGCGCGGAGGAAAGGAATGCGTGGTCTCCTCGAAGGAAAGAAACGCGATTTAAGGGTGAACCTGGTGGACGTAAGAAACAGAAATCCACAATGACAGTGACTGTCGTCTCTAAATACCAGCGAAGTAGTTCGCGACTTCTCTTCCAAACTTCCGCGACAGCATGGAGTCCAGGTCAGCGTGTAGGGGATCCGGGAGCTCTGGCTGGGGCAGTGAAGGCATGCCGGCGATTCAAGCAATCTAGGTAGGAGAAAGATATCAGGAAAGCAGTAATGCGAACAGTGCAAAAGGAAAGACAACGTCTATATTCTGGAAAGAAGTGCGATTACCTCTACATGTCCCTCCACAGAGGGGTACTTCATTACCAACCCACCTGTCGGCTACGAGTCGACTCGTTGCCGTCATCCCGAGATTCGCTCCCGACGCCAAGCATCTGGAAGCTCAGGCCCGCTTTACATGCCTCAGGCCTCAACTTTCAACTTCGGGATAGCTGTCAAACCAAGGATCATTCTAAATACGCTCGCCATGAGTCAATTCTACGTATGACATCCCACATTACATGTCACATCTCAGCTAACCATCTGTCCCAGCTCGGCAGCTCCACCTCCTCTCCCGCCTCCCCAACATCCACCGACGACGAAGCCGACACCCTCCCTTATCCGACCCCCCTCCTACGCTCCGCCTTCCTCGACCCCAACTTCTCCCCGCAGACCTACCTCTCCACTCTCCGCAACCGCCACCAAACTCTCGAAGATCTCCGCGCTGAACTTCGCACCCGCTCGCAACTCCTGAACAAGGAGCTTCTCGACCTCGTCAATGACCATTACCAGGATTTCTTGGGACTGGGGAGCTCGCTGAAGGGAGGGGATGAGAGGCTTGAGGAGGTTAGGCTGGGATTGATGGGGTTTCGGGGGGAGGTCGAAGGGTTGAAGAGGTTTGTTGATAATAGGAGGAGGGAGGTTGAGGGGCTGTTGGGGGAGAGGAAGGAGGTTAGAAGAAATATTGCGGTGGGGAGGGCGCTGTTGGATGTCGATGCAAGGTTAGAGCTGTTGGAGGGGAGGCTCATGATTCAGTCGACGAAGCCGACGGTTAGTGGGCACGAGGACGTGAGTGGGGATGAGAGTGAAGAGTACAGTGAAGATGAGGAGCGTCTGGATGAGGAGGATGAAGCCTTTGTGCCGTTGAGAAGACTGCAGAAGAATGCGCAGCAATACATGTGCATTCGACAGCTTGCGGAGAGAATAGGGCCGGAGCATCCATTTCTGGTCGCGCAGCAGCCAAGATTGATGAGGGTGCGTAACACGCTGCTCTTAGATTTGAGTACCGCACTCAAGCAAGTGCGAGGAGCAGGAGATCTCGGTAGGAATTCTGTGCTGTGGATTGTCGGTATCTATCGGGAGATGGATGAAGCCAAAGAAGCCGTGCGAGTGTTGAAGGGATTGTCCTGAAGGCCTACGAGTGCAGATGGGCTCACTGAACGCCAGTATATCATGAAGGACGAGAGGAACTGCCTAGTAAGGCGACTGAAACTTCGAGTTGAGCGCAGACAAAAGCACAGCGCTGTGAACCAGGCATCGCGCAAGCTGTCCTCTGGTCGCTCTAATGAAGAACAGCTCATAAGGGTATCGCTCGGATCTGGTCTTGTCGCTTCCGGTAGAGATGGGGCTCATACCAACCCCATACCTATTGTTTGGGTGTCCTCCGTCCGACAGCGAGGAGCGGCAGTGTCATCAGATATGCGACGACTTACGGCATAGCATTAGCCTGGTCTTGCTGAGAACGTTTCGCGCCTGTTCACGTAACTTCACATGTTGTTCACTCCCTCAACATAAACGTAGGACAAGCTTGAGTAGAGTGAACTCACATTTTTGCGAGAAAGGGGTTGTGTACATTTACCATGAGCTGGTATCTTGTCGGGATTTGTGTCGATCAAGGAAACGCTCTTGCGAAACCGCATACTGCGGTTCGCTACCAACTTGGTGTGTATGATAAACAGTGACTAGGTCTCTGTCCCAGAA
>JAKLMF010000025.1:31200-43964 GCA_022813555.1 Botryosphaeria agaves | reverse complement strand
GTGCTGGTCTGTGTTTAGCATGATAACGGAGTATGCGAGCACGTATGCCGTGTCAGCATTGGCGAACGCATTTGGATTGCCTGCGATATATCGTTCGGCAAACTTTAACATGAATCTGTCAATCTTCTGAGCTTCTCCAGGAAGACGGAAACTCTGGAGGAACCGACGTAGAGCGTCGACGAATCGCATCTGCCTGAAATCCATGGCATCGACGAACGCGTGCATGATAGCTATGTTCTCTGCCTCGCCTTCTCCAAGGTACTCTCCCAGGGCACTTTTGCTGATTTGGTCGTTGTACAACAGGAACCGCGCAATGTCTTGTGGGGAATCTGATTTGACGAAGCCGTCCTTGATAAGTGTCTTGATTCCCCGCTTAGGCTTGAAGTTGAACTGCTTAACAGCGTTCGTCAATGCAATTTTCCGGCGCTTCTCCTTCTCCAACTGGCTAGGATCATCCTCTGGAAGAGGTGTCGAAGCTCCGCCCGGCGTCTCCATCCCGGTGATTGGCGATGCGGTCGCACGGCCATCGCGAGTGTCCGATGATTCACGGATGTCGTCCATCGAGCTCCTCGAGTCTGGGTCGCGCAGAGTGGTCGCGGCTTCGGTAATGCCTTGTTGCGACCAATTGAGAAGTGAGCGTAGGATCTCGACCAAGGCCTCGAGTGACTCTCGCTTCATGGCGTATTCTGCCGGGAAGTTCTGGTCCGTCTCGTGGTTTGCGTGGATTGAGGCTGTAGATAGAGAAGGTGGTAACGTGCCACGGCTCTGCCAGTCGGAAACATTTGCATTTTTGGAAACGTAGTCCTGATATGCCTGTTCCTGAGCTGCAGTGATCGCAACAGGTGTACATGATATCCTTGACAGATGTTCGACAAGCCGTTGGAACATGTTGTCCAACGCAGTTCGGTCGCAGTCGTAGTTTAGATACATTTCGACCAAGGCTCTAGCATCAGCCGCAAGTCTGCCAAAAACTGTCAAGATATACTGTTTCTGGAAGTTAGGGGCTGTCCGCTTCTCTAAGATGGCGTAGTAGATTTCTTTCAGGAAGACCTCCACCTCTTTCTTCAACATGACTCTGAGATGTTTGAGCATCAGCCAGAAGATCTCGCAGCTGACCTCAAACACGCGCTGCACCGAGCTAGAGCCATTGCGACTCAAGCTCAAACAGAGGTATTGCTTGATGGCTTGCACAAAGGTCGTCGGTTCGTCGTTATTGCTGCTCCTGATGGTGGCCAAGGGAGACACAAACACAGCTATGTTGTTGTGAAGGATGGTGTGGATTGTATGCAGGGAAAGCAACTTGGAGCGCATACCTGGAGACTTGATGTCCACAGCTTGTTCGACTGGAAGTGCTTTCGTACTTAGCCTGCACATGGCACGGAACACGAGATAGGCATCCTTGATGTATATTTCGTCTTCCTCGTCCTCCTCGGAAGGATCCGTCTCATTTTGCGATGCGCCACTTCTCTGTAGTTCTTGCCCGGAGGTTGTACGGTTTGGCGTCCGCCGTCCTTTCACTCTGGTCACCAAAGTCGGGGCAGTGTCAGTGATCTTTGCATCATCAAAGCTCTTGCGGTTCTCGAAACTTTGTAGAGTGATCTTAGGTCCCCCCTCTTTCTCCACAGGCAAGTCATTTGGCGGATTCACTATCGCCTCAGCAGCTTCTGTATCCCCGTCGACTTCGCCTTCCTCAGATCTATCGAGGGTGGGTGAACCGCCAGTGGCATCAGCACCACTGTCATCTGAGTTTGCCTGGTCCAGCGAGATTTTCGACGAATTGAGCCGCGACTCTTTCAAAGCAAGCCTGGTCTTGACGCGTTCGAAGACAGTCCCTACCATTTGAGCAAGAGCTCCCTGGGCGACCTGCTGATTGGCGCTCGATTTGGACATCAGAAAGATGTTGTACGTCAGCCGTATACCCTTAAGGAGACCCGCTCCATGCACCACGATTTTGTCATTCAGGATCGCTGCCAGCAAGGACTTGATGATCTGTAACTGCACTTCTACCGGAGTGGCCTCACTTTGGAAACAATCGCATATGGTATCGATAGCGCGCTCAATGAGGGGCGGTTCGTTTGGTGCACCGGACTGGGGCTCTGCGGGTGTAGAGAAGTACGTGTAACTGATGAGTTTACCAATGCAATCCAGGGCGCTTGTCACGACCGGCACTGCATCCGCCTCCGTGGCTAGCTGCAATGGCTCAAAAAGTAGTTCTGGATTCTGTAGTGCTGCATTGTCCTCGCTCTTGATCGCCGTTAGAGCTCGCTGTGCGGACTCCCCCAACTTCTTGTTTCTCCGCGCATACTTCGATGCCGCAATTGTTTCCAACGCGGATGTGACGAATACCAGTGAACTCCTCGGCGCCCGGAGTGAGGTCGTCGTTGCTATCGTCGATGTCGAATCCGTTCGCAGACGCGACGCCTCAGGCAGCCGGAGCTCGGGGACTTGGCTGGACGGTGTACCTGTGGAGCGAGGTGTTCCATTCTGCTGCGGCGTTTCGGTAGGTGCTGGCGTTTCTGGTGGTTCTTGATTAGGAGAGGGAGGTTTGGCTTCCTGTGTAGGCTCGGATGCGTTCTCTTGCGGTGTTCCTATCCGTCCAGAATCGACATCCTTCTCTTGCTGTAGCTCTGGTAATTCTTCTCCTTGCTCTGAAGCTGTTTCTTGCCGCTCTCTAATATCCTCGACTTCCGCCATGCTGGCAACTACGTGCTCCGCACAGCTCCCCTGGCGTCGAGTATGATGACAGGCAACGGTGTTAGACTAGGATCGCATGCCTGTTCTGGAATATAATTTGAACGCGTCTCTGCTGTGTGCAGACTCTATCGCGTGGATGTAGAATTTCTGACATGCTGTTGTCTGGCTTATTGAAACCAGTAATACTCGGACCATTCAGCCCTATTGAGGGTTTCAGGCTTCTGGGCAGAAGTGAAAGCTCAGCGACACACCAAGGCATGCCCGTGCAGCAGACCACGACTTCCAATCTCCAGCCAAGCACGGCTCGATTTTGGTTACGGGTAGGCGATGGGGAGTCCGTTCAACAGACCCGCATCTCAGAGCTTGCCCGTTGAGCGCAGGGTCAACTTCAGTCCTGACTGCTCTACTCTCAATCTCCGACTCTGCTCGCGCTTGACGAACCTCTCATCTCAATCTCAGCCCGTAGCTGTCGCTCCTTTTTCCCCTCCTCAAGCTCCTCCCGCACACCAAGCGACATCCTGTCACAATGTCCGCTGCTACATTAATATCGCGCTCCTCTGCACAGCTCTGCTTCCGCAGCTCAGCTGCTTGTAGGGGAAGCTATGCTCTCTTCAAGACACAGGACCTCGTCGCGTACGTCTTTGGCCTCAATTGGTGATGGATGTCGTACTGACACGGCACAGGAGACGGACACCAGCATTGGCCGCGCTCGCGCGATACTATGCATCAAAATGTATGTAGATACTTCGTACTGCTATCTTGTCAAGCTACACCACAGCTCCACAAGCCATGTTATCACGTTGAGTCCCAATTACTAACAGGATCTGTTCACAGCTTTCCCTCCTCACACCGTCATCAGCATGCCCGCCCTCTCACCGACAATGCAGGCTGGAAACATCGGCACCTGGCAGAAGAAGCCTGGAGACTCATTACAGCCCGGAGATGTCCTGGTAGAGATCGAGACGGACAAGGCACAGATGGACTTCGAGTTCCAAGAGGAGGGCACGCTTGCAAAGATCCTCAAAGATTCTGGTGAGAAGGATGTGGCAGTTGGAAGTGTATGTCAAAAGCTCAAACCAATCATGAAACACCAGCTGACACAACTTGCAGCCAATTGCCGTCATGGTCGAGGAAGGCGAGGACGTCTCCGCCTTCGATTCTTTCACCGCCGAGGACGCCGGTGGAGACAAGGAGCCACCAAAAGAGGCCCCCAAGGAAGAAGCCACCATGTCCTCCGAGCCCCCAGAATCCGGCTCTGAGACCGCCCCACCAAAGGGCAAGGAGTCTCAGCCCGAGAAGGCCGACACGCCCGCCCCCGAACCGCAAGAATCCGAGTCGACCGGCGGCCGTCTCGAGACCGCTCTCCAGCGCCAGCCCAACATCTCGCCCGCCGCGCAGAAGCTCGCGCTAGAGAAGGGTGTGCCGATCAGCAAGGTCAAGGGCTCCGGCCCCGGCGGCCGCATCACCAAGGAGGACATCGAGAAGTACAAGGGCCCCGCGACCGGCGGCGCTCCGCCCACCGCCGGCGCCCCCGCCGGCGCCCCGACCTACGAGGACATCCCCGCCAGCAGCATGCGCAAGACCATCGCCTCCCGGCTGACGCAGAGCATGAACCAGAACCCGCACTACTTCGTCGCGTCGAGCGTGTCGGTGAGCAAGCTGCTGAAGCTGCGCCAGGCGCTGAATGCCTCGAGCGAGGGCAAGTACAAGCTCAGCGTCAACGACTTTATGGTCAAGGCGTGCGCCGTCGCGTGCCGCAAGGTGCCCGCCGCCAACTCCTCGTGGCGCGAGGAGGGCGGCCAGACCGTCATCCGCCAGCACAACGTCGTGGATGTGAGCGTGGCGGTGGCGACGCCGGTCGGGCTGATGACGCCGATCGTCAAGAACGTGAATGGACTGGGGCTCGAGAGTATCAGCATGCAGATCAAGGACCTGGGGAAGAGGGCGAAGGATGGGAAGTTGAAGCCGGAGGAGTACCAGGGCGGGACGTTCACGATTAGTAATATGGGCATGAATGATGCGGTGGAAAGGTTCACGGCCGTGATTAACCCGCCCCAGGCGGCGATTTTGGCGGTCGGCACGACGAAGAAGGTGGCGGTGCCGGGGCCGGAGGGCGAGGATGGGACACCGAGTGTTGAGTGGGATGATCAGATTGTGTTGACGGCTAGCTTTGATCATAAGGTTGTTGATGGGGCGGTGGGTGGGGAGTTTATGAAGGCGTTGAAGAAGGCAATTGAGAATCCGCTGGAGTTGTTGTTATAGATGGGTCGAGGTGAGGAGTGAGGGGTGGGGGGTGAGGGTGAGGGTGGGTTGTACACTGACCGGATGTTGATGGGCGCGACTTTGTTGTTTTCGACTGTTCCCTCTCCGCCTAGTGCTTGTTACTTGTGTCTCTGAGCGGTGCTGCTGGCACGTGTGCGTTTCTCATAGTCCAATGTATCAAAAATAGTCGTCTTCTTGATCGTCGCAGCATACAATGAAATCTAATCCATATGCGTTTCCTTGATGAAAGTACAATACGACATAGTCGACGGCGCCACGAACGCCCACAGGGTATCTAACGTAGTGCCTCACAAAGCCCACCAGTTTCAAACCAAACAGCCTTTACACCTGCCGCCTCGCCGGATCATGCAGCTCATAAGGCGGCGGCGGGTCAGCCGGCACTGACGGCCGCAACGCTACCTCATCCACCAGAGACTGGTCCCTTTGCCTCTTCGCTTTACTTGCAGCGACTCCATCCGTCAGGTCCACCACTCTCTTGCCCCCTTTGACAGCATCGGCATCAGCAAGTGACAGCGGACGCCTCTCAGCTTCCTGGAGTAGCGCAGAGTAGAAATCCCGCATGACGAGCTGCGATACTGATAGTGACTCGTGGGTATTTCCATCTTCGGAGCCGCTGGATGGGAGCGGCTGAGGCGGAAAGAGCTTGATCTTGCCGTCGCCGGACAGTGCGAAGGCTCCGCAAGCGACTTTTGAGATCTCGACGCCGGAGTGAACCAGCGCGAGGGCGAGATGCTGGGCTAGATAGGCCTGCAGAGCTCTTGTGAAGGGTCCGTTAACGGGGCCGTCCTTGCCGAGCGCCGAGGATTGTTCATCACTGAGGAGTTTGCCACGTGATACGAAGTCAAGGACGTCTTCGCTGGCGATGGCGATGTCGATGTTCTTGAGCAGTGGTGCGACGCTGGGAAAGGACAGTTGAATTTGGATTGCTTTGACTAGTGACGACAGGCTTTGCGGAGACTCGGTGGCTGTCTGGTCGGCTCTGACGAGCAACCGCTCCAAGGATGCAGTAAGAAAGGACGATCGAAGTCTCATAGGTGATATGCACGTGTCGAAGTTGGTGGTGAGATAATGCAGGAAAGTGTCTCGTGAGATTGCTGGCATGCGGACGAGCAGCAGAGGCAGAGATGTGAAGCCAGACGTAGTAAACCCAGTCGTAGGATCACGAAGTAGCAGCGCCGTGTGTGTGACCTTTTCGTAGTGGAGTTGAATGTGTATTCCGCGCGCCTCGTCCGCGGTCACCTTGGACGCGGCGCTGGGCCCTTGGCTGTTCTCTTCATCTGGGCTTTGCCGGTGCGTGGCCGCCCATGAGTCCTCATCGCCTAACAGGTTCCAGGTGCAATCTCCAAGAACGCCAGCATTACTCAGATTGCTCTCGACAGTGCCAACGTGTACACCACGAAGAGTGTCGCCCCTGAGAAGGTCCCGTAGTCTGCGCGCATGAGTCTTTAAGACGGTCCCAGTAAGTAAAGGTTCTTGACCGTGATACAGAGGCGACAGTCGATATAGCGTGTAGGTGGAGCCATACAGCGGATACTGCTCTGTTCCAGCCATATTTATAGGCGCAAGTCACCTGTATGTCTAATTGAAGAGGCCGAGACGCGTGTGTAGGCGCAATCTTGACATATGTTTGGAGCTGGCCATGGAGATCAAGGAAGTGTTTCGGCAAGCATTCGTACTGTAGAGATTCCGAGAAGAGTATTCCTCAGCCATCAACATGCAACTCTGGCCGTTGCCATGTCTCTTTTGTGCCCTCGTGGTTGTTGATGTCTGCTTGCATGGCGTTTGTTGATAGATCGTCCTCAGCCACAGCACAGCCACCGATCGTTGGCCTGCTGTTCGCGCTTGCCGCCTTCCAGTATTTTCGAGAGTCGATTGGAAGACTGGCCGTGAAAAAACACTCAACAGCTCCAGCAGCACAACAACGTCACCCTGATCGGAACATAATTCTCTCCCTACTGCCGAAATTCTCGACTCGCACTGCTTCCTGCATCTTACACACAACAGACACGCTTTCAGATACCCCGTTCGTACAGCCGGACATTTCTCTGCAGCTAAATAAAATTGTTTGAGCGCACGCCCGACCTGCCACCATGTCTGTCGTCGGCGTTGATTTCGGTTCCCTCAACACCGTGATCGCAGTTGCGCGGAATCGCGGTGTCGATGTAATCACAAATGAAGTCTCTAACCGCGCTACACCGTAAGTTTGTCCGCGAAGTAAACTTCTATGCAAGTTCTAATCAGGCTGTGTACAGCTCCCTCGTAGGCTTTGGCCCAAAGAGCAGATACTTGGGCGAGCCAGCAAAGACGCAAGAAATCTCCAACCTCAAGAACACCGTCAGCTCTCTCACTCGTCTCGCCGGCCGGACGTTGAAGGACCCAGATGTCCAGGTGGAGCAGGAATACATCTCGGCGCCTCTGGTCGATATCAACGGCCAGGTCGGCGCTGAGGTCACGTACATGGGGCAGAAGCAGCAGTTTACCGCGACTCAGCTCATCGCCATGTTCTTGACCAAGGTCAAGTCCACCGCTTCCGCAGAGCTCAAGCTTCCTGTTGTCGATGTCGTGATCAGCTGCCCGGCATGGTACACAGATGCACAGCGGAGAAGCATCCTGGACGCTGCATCGATCGCTGGCCTGAACCCTCTCCGCTTGATGAACGACACCACCGCGTCAGCGTTGGGCTACGGCATCACTAAGCTCGATCTACCGGGTCCTGAGGAGAAGCCAAGGCGGGTGGCCTTTGTGGACATTGGCAACAGCAACTACCAGTGCTCGATCATGGAGTTTAAGAAGGGAGAGCTGGCTGTCAAGTCTACCGCATCCGACCGCCACTTCGGAGGACGCAACATTGACAAGGCGCTTGTGGAGCACTTTGCAAAAGAGTTCAAGGAGAAGTTCAAGATTGACATCAACGAGAACCCCAAGGCGCGTGTTCGTGTTGCGGCCGCTTGTGAGAAGCTGAAGAAGATTCTATCTGCGAACGCCAGCGCGCCTCTCAACATCGAGTCCTTGATGAACGACATCGATGTTAGGGGCTTCTTGAAGAGGGAAGAGCTGGAGCAGTTGATCGAGCCAATGTTGAAGCGCGCCACTGCACCTATCGAGCAAGCCCTCGCTGAGGCGAAGCTGAAGCCTGAGGACATTGACGCGATCGAGATGATTGGTGGCTGCACACGTGTCCCAGCTCTCAAGACCGCCATCCAGAACTTCTTTGGCAAGCCTCTGTCATTCACACTCAACCAGGACGAGGCTGTTGCACGAGGCTGTGCTTTCAGCTGCGCCATTCTCTCGCCCGTCTTCCGTGTCCGCGACTTCTCTGTTCACGACATCGTCAACTACCCGATCGAGTTTACTTGGGAGAAGTCCCCCGACATTCCGGACGAGGATACCAACCTTACCGTCTTCAACAAGGGCAATACCATGCCATCCACTAAGATCCTCACATTCTACCGGAAAGAGCCATTCACGCTCGAGGCGAGGTACGCCAAGCCAGAGATGCTACCCGGCAAGGTAAACCCTTGGATTGGTCGTTTCTCCGTCAAGGGTGTCAAGGCCGATTCCAAGGACGACTTCATGATCTGCAAGCTGAAGGCGAGGCTAAACCTGCACGGCGTGTTGAATGTGGAGCAAGGTTACTACGTGGAGGATCAGGAGGTGGAGGAGCCGATACCTGAGCCTAAGGAGGGCGAGAAGAAAGACGGTGATGTACGTTCTGATTCCTTCCATGGCAGTAGCTCAGCAGTCGGCGAAGAGCTCGCTCGCGACTCTCTACCTTCTCGCCCAGCGAAACGCCCGAAGCACTCTTCTTCCATCAATACACCGCTAACCACTTCTGCGCAGGCCATGGAAACCGACCAGCCCAACGGCAGCGCAGACAAGCCAAAGACCCGCAAGGTCAAGAAGCAAGTGCGCAAGGGCGACCTCCCGCTTTCGGCGGGTACCGCGTCGCTGGACCAGGCGAGCAAGGAGGCCCTCGCTGAGAAGGAGAACCAGATGTTCATGGAGGACAAGCTGGTTGCCGACACCGAGGACAAGAAGAACGAGCTCGAGTCGTACATCTACGAGCTGCGGGGCAAGATTGATGACCAGTATGCCGAGTTCGCGAGCGATGACGAGAAGAGCAAGTTGAGGGAGAAGCTGGAGAGTGTTGAGGTGAGTACACATCCGTCATACTCAGCATTGATGTGCTGCTCCAAGTGTGAAATCACGTGCTAATCCATCCAACACAGGACTGGCTCTATGACGAGGGCGAGGACGCAACCAAGGCCGTCTACCAAAGCAAGATCGAGGAGATTCGCGCCATCGCCGGCCCCATTGTCCAGCGGTACAAGGACAAGCAGGAGGAGGAGCGGCAGGCGGTGCTCAAGGCGCAGGAAGAGGAGGCCGCAAAGAAGCGGGCCGAGGCTGAGGCGAAGAGGAAGGCGGAGGAGGAGGCCAAGAAGGCGAGTGAGCCCAAAGATGCCGAGATGAAGGATGCGGAGGCGGTTAAGCTGGATGAGGTTGAGGAGCCCGGTGATAAGGCGTAAATGGGTCAAGCTTGAGGTTTCTGAACATTGACTTCTTTCTTTGTCAAACGCAGCACGTCTGCGGATGAGGGTAATGGGTTATGATTCATAGATTAGGATAGATTGAGGAATGTGACCGGTTTTGTACTTGTTCAAGAGCTTCGAGGAGGTTAAGGCCACGACTACACAATATACTATGATTGAATCGTCCATCTAATAGAAGCTAAGGTCCAGTTCCGCAGTTGCATGCTTCACGATGCTCTACGCAGCCCTCAACCGTGTAATCCGTCGAGCGCGTCTGTATCTCGCCTGACGCGATACAGCCACAGCGGACAGCATATTTCCAAAGCGTGGGCCCGCTGAACAGAAAGACAAGGCCCCACAGGACGGATGGGCTCCCTCCACAGCCCTCCTTCACAGCCCAGTCATCCCGTCTCACCAAGCCAATATCCACATCCACCCATTCCTTCCCAAACCCCTCAGCCCATCTTCCGCAGTGCTCCCCCCTTCCACCAAAACCCTCAACCCTGCGAAAACCCATTCAACCCCCCCTTCCTCACTTCCCCCTATCTCCCCTCCCCAACCATCCTCCTCACCTTCTCAAGCAAGACCCCACTCTCCCTCCCCAACTTCCTCTGCCCGTTCCTCCCGCCCGTCCTCGCCTTCGCCATCGCGCGCCGGAACCGCTCCCGCTCCTCTACCTTCTGCGCCCGCTGCCGCCCCGCTTCTTCGCGGGCGGCGCGCTGGGCGGCGGCTTCTTGCCGCTCTTGCTGGGCTTGGGCGGATTCTTTGAGGAAAGGGGCGGGTTTGGGACGGCGGGGGCGGCGTTGATGGGGGTGGGAATGGGCGGGGGCCGGTTCGGGGGATGGGGAGGCGGAGGTTTGCAGGAGGGCGGCGCGGTCGGGGTGCGGTTCAGCGGTGACGGGTGCGTCGGCCGGTATGTCCTCGTTGTCGTTGGCGGAGACGGAGGGTCTTTGTGGCTGCTCCTGCTCGAGCTCGCGCGCGCGCACCTTGGCGTATTCTTTCTTGATCTTCGCTTTGTGGATCAGGTCCGCTTTGATCTTTTGGACTTTGCGCTTGTAGGTGCCGTCGGGGAGGTTGGCGGGGCCGACGGAGAAGCCTTTTTTCTGCTTCTTGGAGGAGTGGGATGGGTTGGTGTCGTCGTGGGGGCGTTTGGGCGCCATTGTTGAGATTGTGCTTGCGTGACTCAGAAGCGGTACAGTCGTGGAAATGTCGTGTGCTCGTTACGAGTTGTGCTGCTGAAACGCTTCTGTATCAGATGTTGGGCTTGTGGCTGATGGTGGTTGGCGGAGGCTTCAATTTTCATGGCGATGGCGGGGAAGCAGCAACGGCGGCCAAGCTCGCGGACGCGGAGGACATCCCCAGTGCTTCGAAGCTTGTGACTGTGCTTTGCCAGCTCCAGCACAGCACAGCATTACTCGCATCGTGCACGAATGCTATGCCACCGGCTGAAGGAGGAATGGGTGAGGAGCTTATGCGGTTGGTATCGCTACATCGTGTGACCGATTCGGGCGCAGGCCAAGCAGCATCAGCCGGCTTTGTCCTGCATGCCTTCCACTTCGTCATCTCCGCCTCTCGACTTCCAACGGACCTCTCTGGTACCTACACGCTCACAACCAAGGCCGACAGCGGAAGAATGCCATGAGAACAGACCTCCTGTGCCCTTCGTAACTCTTACTCATACCTGAGCTTGTGCCATTGCGTGCTCTAACCGCCCGGCTCGTACAACTACTGTCTCGTTCCGCTTTCCCGCCGTCCCTCCATTGCCACGTCCTTCTTGTCTCCTCACCCTGCTCTGAGCTTGTAACAACTCTGTACCTATGAGAGCTTTCAGGAACGTTCGTCCTGGAAATGCCTATTTTCCATGACGCCTATGATCACTCGCCCGCAGACGCCGGCAACAGGTCTGACAGGCGAGTAGACAGTTCAGGGCGGCAGGACTGTAACGGGGAAAGAGATGGCAACGTAACAATGGAGCAACTGCCACTACGCTCCGGTATGGTAGAGACTATGGCAGATAGCAAGAAGTCCAGTGTTCTGGATCGCGGAGAGCTCATACAGAGGATCAAGAGAGGGGAAAGTCCAACCTGGTCTATGACATCCCCGAGAGTACGTCTTGTCATACCGGAGAGCTATTAGCTTGTCTGCCATACTGCTGCCTACTCATTTCTGCTAAATGCTGAGACTGACCGTGTACGCTGCAGGACGGAAGGTATACCTCGCGAGAGTCCTCTCCACGTCGGACGCTTCGCCAGAATCATACGTCCCCTCTGTTACCAGCATTCGAGGCTCGGGACTCTTCGCCTCATACGCACGCTGATGGCCAAGACAACAACAGTATTGGCCTAGAGATTGAGCGTCCAAGGTCAGCATTGCATGCTGGAGACTTCAGGCAGCAAAGGAGCCCCAAGTCCCCTGACAACACGTCCAACACCGCGCTCGCTACATCGCCTGTTGCTCCCTGGCACCACGACTTCCCGGCTGCAGCCCTCCGGTCTTTCCACACTGTTACAGAAGCTTCCTCTAATAGGGAGACTAGCCATGAGACCAGGATACCACGACCTAGAGCTATATCTACATCGTTTTCGTCGAACTTCATCCTGATGCCGCCAACAAGTCCCTTAGTGCAGCAATCGAACAACACAGATCTAGACTTCTCCCTGAAACCGAAGCCAAGACAGATATCAGGAAGTCCGGACAGGAACAATAGGCGCCATACTTTCTCGCCTCGTTCTTTGCAGACGTTCCGGAACACTGCCACCGAGCACTATACCTCCAGTGATAGTCAGCTGCCTGCCTTGCGAAGAGAAGGCACCTTTCCCTATCAAGCTCATCAACCAAGGCGGTCATTGAACTCATTCAACCAACTGCATTCAGCCTCGACTCCACAAACCCCGCAATTACGCCCTCGTAGGCCATCAATTTCCGAGGGCTCTCCGTTACAGCATGCGCCTATGGTAGGATCCTATGAAGAGTCGATTTTACGTGGCAGGATGTCGACCACCCCATCGCGTCCTCTGAACTTCGTCGCCCAGATTGGTGTACTGGGCAGGGGTCAATGCAAGTCTAGCCTGAGATGTCCTCCACACGTGACCGTCCCGTTCCCCGCTGTCTTCTACAGTTACAGCAGTGGTAGTAAGAAGGTATCGGACAACCAACCAAGCCCGTACGTGGGACTCATCGACGTAGAGAACTCACTCCCCCCGCCTGAAGACAACACCCACGGACGTAGAAGGCGTCGACATGCCACTGCCGATAGCG